>CATIWQ010667904.1:0-14209 GCA_949673415.1 Euphorbia schlechtendalii
ACATATATATATATACATACATACATACATACATACATACATACATACATACATACATACATACATACATACATACATACATATATATATATATATATATATATATATATATATATATATATATATATATATATTCATAAAGAAAACAATTTATTTTCAATTATGTTATGTTATGGTTGATGGTTTTAAGGTTTTAAATGTAGCATGGTCTTGGTTCGGGGATGGCCATAAATGTTAGGATGATGCCTAACGGCTTTATGAAAGGCTTTTTAAGGTACATTTGATCCTATCTGTGACCATTAATTTGATTGTATAAATAATTGATTTTTATACTTTATTTTACATATAGCCTGTAGTACACGATGGAAAAATTCTTCAAATTTTTGTTCTAGAGGTAGAAATAATACAAAAAATCAATGAAGCTGAAAAATGTTATAAAGTTTTATTTCATAATTATAAAATATAAATTAATATATATAGATATTAACTACAATTGACTTTACAATCACATAACCTAGTATATGAATCATTGATTTCTTTGCTACTATCACTGTCTCCGTCTCCCTTTGATGTGAAAATTGAACAAAAACAATCACTTGGATTAATACCTAGTCCAAACTGGTTTATGAAGTCTTTTTTGCATTGTTCACTCCCATCACTTTCGCACTTACCACGGAATCTCACGCGCATATCACACTTCTTCTCATCTTTTTCTATATAAAAAATAATGTGACTGAAAAAACAGTTTTGAAAGAGATTTATCCTAGTTTAATTGGGACTCGGATGCGAATTCAATTGCCAAATATACGAACATTTATTGCCACGTGCACTTAAATTTAGACATCAATAAATCAAATGCAACACATTGTTGCTATAACATAATTGTTGTGTTATCTCTATTTTGGTGTCCCATTTTTAGTGACAAAAGAATATATATTCCCAATATTTGATAGTTAGTAAGATAACAACTTTTGTAAATTAAGTTATTGCAATGATAATGATGAACTAATAAATACCTTGAACAATGGCGGATACACATGAAACCGCCACACAAACAATTAAGAGAATGCATTTTAGTTTTGGCTCCATTTTTTAGTATTGTTAAAGACAAGATTACTTACACATATTTATAATTGACTAAATAACACTTTTTGGAATAGAATCATGTTGGATATTCCATATCTGAAAATCACGTCTTCCTTTTTGTCTATTGGTTAATAAAACAACTAAATATTGGGCTGCATATTCCCAAGGATTGTTTTCTTCACTTTTTGGATCCGCTACCTATATATCCATGATTGTTTACTGAAGACTATGATAAGTTTACCATATTCCCTATTTTCCATTCCAAAATTTCATTTTACATATTTGTATTATATTTGCTTCAACCATTTTTCCCATTTTTTATTTTCCATATTAAATTCCATGAATCAATTAAGTATAACTCAATTGATAACCTTTCAAAATGGAGGTGGGAGTTAGTCGGTTCGATACTAGGCTCTTCAAAAATTTATATTCTTAAAAAAAGTTTCTTAAAATAATAATATTTCATTATTAATTTACATTAATTTCTTTACATCATTTATATTCTCCATACAAATATTAACCAAATACTAACAAAAGAAAAAAATTAAATAAATAATTAAAAATAAATATTAATAAAATATTTTATTCCCTAAAATGGGTTTGCCCATGGATATACAATATGAGAAATGAATTAGATTAAACCATTCGCTGCTGCAGAATGGGCTTTTAGGGACAGTTATTTTGGGTTTTCCCCGAACGATTTTAAACTGTTCGCACAAGCCACGACGTGAATGGTCAGGCAATAATGCAGACGGTTCAAAACCGTCCGGAATAGGAGGTAATGCGGACGGTTCACATTGAAAACCGTCCACAAAAGACTTTAGTAGTTTGATATTTGGGATGTTGTGGAAGACTATTGCGGACGGTTCCATAGAAAGAACAGTCCGCAATAGACTATTGCGGATGGTTCTTTTGAAACAACCATCCGCAATAGTGGTTAAAACCCAGAAAGTAGCGGACAGTTGTTTCAAAAGAACCGTCCGCAATAGTGCCTTGTTCAAAAAAATAATTCATTTTTAATTGTTTTACAACATTTCTGGGACCAGACCTGTACATAAGGTAAAAGTGCACATCCATTTCTCAAAACTCCGTTCTATTCCATTTCTCAAAACAATATTATCCCGAAACACAATTACATTATATAGCAAATAATAAAATGAAGTAAACAATAGAATCAATTCAGTTTTGACAATCATCCAAGCCTAAGCTTAGTTACCTAATAAGACAAAAAAAATAGAGACAAACAAGTCTTCTATAACAACTATCAATCCCAAAATTTGAGATTTGAAATTGGAATTGATTTCTGCTAAAAAATTTCATGCCATGACTAATTAAAGATCCATTCTCAGTAAATGCAATTTTAATAAGATGACATTATATAACTCCAAAAGTACACATATGAGCAATAAAGAAATCTCTGCTACAATTATAATGAAATTAACATATCTATATGTCACACACTACTTCATTTCTACTTTTCCCCCAAAAACGTCACTAAGTTGTACACATTTCTAAGTTGTAAGAGTGCTTTGAGGATGAGAAATACATAATAAGTTACCATTCATAACACCAGGTCCTTGAATCCAAAGCTCACTGCTACGAACCCACCAACAGCAATTCTTACAATCCCACCAGCAGATAGTCCCTTACTAATGCTTTCTTCTACATTATCAGACAAATCAAAACATAAAAATCAGTTGTAATAACTCATTCAACAGAAATGCAGACGTTGTATCAACAATATCTTTTCATAAATACATGAAGATAACTAGCACATGAGACCTAAAAGATTCAATTCATACAAAGAATTAACTCCAAATTTTAAAAAAAATCACTTGGATGAAATTCAGGTTGTACCTGTAACTTTTGGCCCTACAACATTTCTGCCTCTAGCTCATCGAAAGACCTGATGAGAGATCTAAAGTTTAAATATCAAATTAAATCCTTAATGATTTTTTAGCTGAGGCATTTTGCCTCCATTCTTGGCAAAGGCCTCAATGACTTTTATGTTTCTTCTTCCCACTGCGATAGATTAGATAATTAGTTTGAAAGAAACAGTATAACAAATTTACATACAGACAATGAAGAACTCAACATGCTTCCTTACAGCATGTTGTGATGAGATCTGCTACACCACAACTTTCAAAGAAATTTACCTTCATTACAAAGTCGCTTAAAGACCTCCCCCTATTCGCCACCGCTTCCTTCTGGAAAAACCCCCTGGTCCTTCCAATTGAAAAATCACGTGATTTTCCGGTGGTTTTTAGACCATAAATGAGACTAGGGTTTTCGATTTTGCTTTTCAGGGTTAATCATCGATCATGTCATTGAGGATACTACTGAAAATGAATTCAAGATTTTTCTTAGGGTTGTTCACTGGTCCTGCGTGATGGCGAAGGCTCATACTGATTTGATTTTTGATTCATCATCGATATTGAGAGTTGTAGCGAGAAACGAGAACAACAAGCGTTGAAGAAGAACTGTCTTTTGAATCTCTTGACAATCATCTATTTAAGGGGATAAAAGAAGCAATATGGACGGTTCTTTAATGAGAACTGTCCATATTGCTCGATGATTTCCATCTATGCCAAGCTCAATGCAGACGGTTTGTTTACATGAACCTCCGTATTACTCCATATTTTCTCAAAATGTATACTAATACAAGAAAATACCCTTTTTGATTATAATATTTTTCCTTATACATAATAGGAATAATATATTTACTTTTTCTGATATTTTGATTTTACCTTCTTCCTTTTACCATAATTAGATTTTTTTTTCCTTTTTTTCAACATTCTCTCCCTTTTTCTCTCTCTTCGTCTTCCTCCTCCTCCTCCTCCTCCTCTTCCTCTTCTTATTTTTTTCTTCTTCTTCTTCCAATCAAGATCTCTGTAAATCGAAATCTCATCATCAAAATTTGTTGATGCGTTTCAACTCATTTTGATTTCATCATCAAATTCCGATCTAGATCCAAATCTGTTGCTACATTTTTTTTTCTCATTCCGATCTCTTCATCAGTTTTCCAATTTGTGTTGCTACCTCTTTTCATACCTTCAATTTTTTTCGATCTATTTTATCTATATTCTGGTTTGCTTTCTTCTTCGATTTGATATCCGATTTCAGTTTTCTCTGTTTTTCTTGTGATTTTTTGTTCTGATCTGTTTTTTATGCGATTTGTTAGTTCATTCTCTGCTCTTTTTTCTTCTTGTTTTGTGTAGATTGTGGTTTGTTCAATTTTTTTCAATTGGTTTCAGTTTTTCAGTGAGTTTAGTTTCAATTTTGATGTGATTTCGTGATTTGTTTCAGTTTTTATTCCTAATACGGTGAGTTTAGTTTTCCTCCGACGAGTTTGGGTTTGTACGATTTTTGTTTTCCGTATTCTTACTCAGCTTTTTTTGTGCAAGTTGTTAACTGTCTTGGTGTATTATCATGAAATTTGGACATATTTTTTCAAGAATCTCAAGTATGAAGATCGTGGTGTGATTATTGATAATCTTGTTAGTTTTTATGTCTTTTCCGACTTTCATTAGAATTCAATTTCACATCATGTCATTATACCTGGTATAGTGACTATTAAACCTGGTATAATAATTATTATACCAGGTATAACACTAATTATACCAGGTATAATAGTCATTATAACTTGTATAATTGTAATACAAAAACATATTCACATAATTGGAGATAAAGAAAGTATTAATATCAAGTTTCAAGTTTCACATTTAAATAGTATATGATCATTATACATCAAGTTTCATATTTCACATCGAATCCGGTTTTCAGAATATGTCATTATACATGGTATAATGCAAACTAATATTATTAAAAATAACTGAAGATAAAAAAGTATCAAGATCAAGTTTCAGTTATCGCATTTAAATAGTATTATAGTCATTATACTGGGTATAATGACTATTATACCCGGTATAATAGTCAACATAACAAAAAGTATCAGAAAAATATTCAAATCATTGAAGATAATGAAAATATTAAGATTTGGTTTCAAATTTCATATTCGAACAATATAATTGACATTGTATCTGGTATAATGTCTATTATACCTTGTATAATAGTTGTTATACCTGGTATAATAGCTATTATACCCGAAATCGTTGGTTAATCTTATGTTCACGTGTTTTGAAAAATCAAAATTTAAGTTCACGTTTTTTGAAAAATCAAAACTTAAAATGTGAGATTTGTAAAATTACACCATGACATGACCTAAAATTATTTTGATTTTTTCTGGTATTTCCATAAAAACCCCTTTGAAATATTCATATGTTTGGCATATTCAAAATTTATAACATTGTGACATTGGTATACTTTCACATTAAAATTGTATATTTAAGTAAACTTTTTTCATTTTAAAATGCAATTTCAAGTTGATCACATATATGAATTGTTTGCATAGATGAACTAACATTGGTACACTTTCACATTAAAATCATATCTTTATATATACTTTTTATTTGGTTTACTTCTACATTTCACGTGGAAATTCTAATAATAGTATACATTGTGCTTTCAATTTTATACTCTGTGTTCAACTATCAAAAGGTATATGACATCATATTATTACATGATTTAGGATACTTACGTGATTGGTATATTTTTATTTTATAACATTTAATATTGGTATACTTTCACTCTAAAATGTATATTTAAGTATACTTTCATTTTAAAATGCAGTTTCAAGTGGACTAGATCAATCAATATATGAATTCTTTAAATAGATGAATTGATTTTGGTATACTTTCACATTAAAATCATATATTTATGTATAATATTTTATTTGGTTTATTTTACCTTTCATATAGAAATTCTTATAATGGCGTCAAAAGGTACATGACATCAAATTGTTACATGATTTAGGATACTTTCTGTATACTGAGTTAGCATTTGCATACATTTCAAACTAAGAATGTTATACATAGCAAATTATCAAAACCAATATATACATAAACAGATTGTAATATACTTTCGGTATACCGATTTTGGCTATAAGAAAATCAACATATGTAAACTGCCCAAATAAAAAAGAAGGAAATCAATAGAAAATGTGTTTATATTTAAACTATACACCTCAGAAAGGTAGATTCAAAATCAGATAGGTATTGGGCAACATGAATGGGGTATGAATTAAAGGCTAAGGGTATAATATGAATTTAAATTCTACTTTTAGAATCGGAAACTTAAAAATGAGTATTTAATAAATTTGAAACTCCAATGGTTGAAACTACAATATATAGGAGGGCATTTATAAAATTACCCGTCAAAATACATTTCTTTTAGAAACCCACAAAATATAAATGGCATTACGACGATTAAGCTACGAAAATAATAGTTATCTTTATCAACTACTCAGTTCAAAAATACCAGAGAAAAAAGAAACACTTGACCTCTGTTAATATTAAAAAAATTTATTGTGTATATAGCCTTTTGGTTAACGCCATTGAAACTAATTTTATTTCCGCACAGCATCGAAATCTACACATCTTGGCGTAATAGTCTCGAGAGTGAAAGACAAGTTAGCTTTGCTCTAGAGATTATGAACATTGCCAAGTGGGATGATGTGGCCGTACCAATTGTTGTGCCATTGACATGGGCTGTAATAATTAAAGCACCTTGACCTGGATTCCACAATTGTTGTGCCATTAGCATGTCCGCCTCATTTGTTGTGCGTGTACCGTTGGCATGGCCATAATAGTTTTCACCTTGAAAATAACTTAATTATGTAAAATTTCTCTTAGGGTATAATTTTTTTTATTTGCATATTAAATATAATTTAAAATTAGAATTAATTTTCCAAACCAATTTATATCAATTATACTCATAAAACTATATATATACATATACATATATATATATATATATATATATATATATATATATATATTAAAATTATAAATTCCTCAAATTTGTTATCAAAATGTTTTACATATTATGGACTTGCATGACATAAATATAATATTACTTAATGAAATCAACTCTGAATTGGTTCCATTCTCTGTTTTGGAGAGCTCCTTTTCCTGCAAAATAAATCTTTGATCGAGATTCCGGTAAAAGATCCTTCAATGCTGAAGTAAGTAAGGATAATGGGAGGGCAACTAATGGTGTAGAAGTATATGTACCTGGTGTTCCAAAGATGTTGGTATTTACATGGTATGTCGTGAACATTGGAAGGGGGCCCCACGTGTGGTGAGTCCTGATGTGTTGCAAGCCGTGAGGTGTCCCGTCGAGCCACTTAGTCATTAAATAGTGTCGCAAATGTTTGATTTCCCTTAAATGTCGTGGGCCCCACTTGTTTGAGTTTGGTAATATGCCGGCAGTTCGACAGGTATCCCTTATGCGAATACCAACAAGGAGACCCTATCGGCAACTGTTTTGGGCGAGTGGCACTAGATAGTATCACTTAATATACTTGTGAATCTGGTTTAACTATTATTTTATTTCAATTTATCATCAATTTGGATCAAGTTTTGAAAATTATGTATGTTGGAGAAATTTATGAAATTTGTCTCGTAGCGACACAGTAAATCAATTAAGATGAAAATGATGATAAATTTATATCAAACTTTATTTCATAATTATTCAAATATTAATTTATTTATTAGCCGCAATTAACTTTACAAGCACATTGCCGAGCAAAAAAACAATTATCTTCTGTTTTGGGTGCCTGAGTTTGACAAGTGCATTGAGTTGGTTGAATTTGTGGTCCAAAATGATTGATGAAGTCTTGTTTACATTTTTCACTCCCATCGTTTCCGCACCTTCTACAGAATAACGCGTACTTATTGCACTTCATCTCATCTACATAACAAAAAAACAAATGCATATATTTGAATATAAAAAAATCGTTCTTGAAAGAAAATTATTCAGTTTGATGATTGAAGCAAAAACAATCTTTGTCAGAAGTATAGACATCAATCATATCATATTTTGTTGCTATAAAATAGTTGTTTGTATGTAGTCAACAAGAATATTTGATAGTTATTAGTGTTATGTATAGTAAGATAACAACTTTTATAAATAAAAGTTAATGATGGAATAATAAATACCTTGAGCAATAACGGACATACATGATACAACCATACAAACAATTAAGAGAATTGATTTTAGTTTTGGCTTCATTTTTTCTAATATTGCTAAATTTTAATTTACACATAATTATAATTGACCAAATAACCATTTTCGGAATAAAATCATTTTGGATTTTTCAGTCTCAATGTAAGATTTTCTTTTTTATTTATAGTTTTGATGAAATAAAATATCATTTGGATTACATATAACCATTGTTTTCTTTGCTTTTTGGATTTGTTAACCAAATATATACAAGCTAGGGTAATTAATTACAATCTTTTTTAGGACATTTTATATATTCATCAAGTTGTAGTTGCATTCGTACAAATAACATCAAAAGTGTCTCTTTAAAAGAAATTTGAATGCGTAATTTCTTAAGATATAAGAATAATTTGCATTTGAATTTGTTGTGTGCTTTATACTTTATAATATATAACGATGGTATAAATGCGGCATAGTCTGAACATTGCACCTTATATAATTGGAATAAGAGCAGTATCTTTATTCTATCAATAAAATTATACCTCATTAACAGAAAATTTCTTCATGCGAATCCACCCTAGGATTAAAAAAGCTGAAAAAAAGATATTAATAATTAACAATAACATGCTTTATTTTTGTTTTAAAACATATGGTTTCTTTGATTGTTTGAATTTTGAGGAGATTTGCTGAAGGGAAGCGAAATGGGTACACTTGCAATTTGGAGTAGAATAAATTCGAGCATATTAATAATAACATCTTTACTTCATAGCGTAGTTAAGAAAATAAATGTCATAAAAATATATTGTTATCGTGATGATGCTCAAAAACTAGTACCCTATTTCATGAAAACACATGCCTTGTTAGTTTTGCTGTAAAACTTTGCAATGAATAACTTATGATGATCATGAGAGAAACATTTCTTCACATTTAAAAGATTGAACACTGGTCTATCGGTGTACGCACGCTGGTCAAGTTCATTTGTTTTCTACAATCATTATAATTACATCAAGGAGAAAGAAAACAAGCATACTTGATAAAATGAGAAAATTCGCCTTTAAAGTAATTAGAAACGACATGCAAGTTTCAGCTTCAAAGATTTGAAGAAAAATAAGATGGCATAACTAAACACTACAAAAAAGTTCTAGATTTTATGACCCATCAAAAGTGTCACAAAAACATGATTTTTCATCACCGTATATAATTGGTGATGAGAAATCGTTGTCGCACGCATCGTCATAGCATATCCGTCCTATTTTATCTTTTTGATAATTTTCAACTTTGTCACAAAAAATATGTTTTTTTGTGACACAATGTTACATGTTTCAATATAATTTTTTGTTTCGGTGACAAATATTTCGTAATTTTCTTAATATTTTGTTGTTACTTTGTAGAAGCTTTCGTCACTGAAAATGAATATTAAAATGACAAATCTTCCACTTTGTCATCTAAAATTTTAATTACGTTGATGAATTCTAAAGGAATATGGAATATACAAAATTTGAGTGACAATGCAATTTGTCATCACAATTTTATCATTGAAATGTTTAAGTTTGTCACAATTAAATAATAATTTGTGACAATTTGGACCCATCATTATATATATACTTATCGCGATGCTTTTGTACGTCATTAAATATACAATATTGTCATGATAGTATATAATTATTGACATTTTCTATTTCCATTAAATGACTTATGTGACAATAAAATTTGCCATTGTTTTTTCAATTAATATTGTGACAATATTTGCAATATGAAAAAAATGTTCCTATGGGGAAAATACGAAAAATAATGTGTAGATTGTTTATATTCAATAGCAATTTACTGTCATAAAATTATAGAATGAAAAATCAATTGAGGGACTACAACTAAATACAATAATGCAAATTATTTAAACAAATATCAAAGAAACAACAAAAACATTACACCACTAGAACAATTTGTATGTCTAATATCTTGTTGTTCATGAAAGAAATCTTCTTGCTTAACTATTAGCTCCCAACTCAGCCATAACTCATCACCTGAAAAGAAAATTCCCATCAGGATAAATTTGACCCTTCCTCCATTTCCGCCTACATATATGAGATATTTTAAAAAGTGAACATCTTTCTTAGTGGCGGGTCTTGAGTAAGATCGAAAAAGCAATTTCACTATATTTTGACCTGAAAGTTAGAAATGCTAAACTTTATTAGCCAAGAAGAAAAACCTTGCACAAATCTTAACAATAATTGAAACTTAATCCACAAGATTATTAGTCGTATTGTTATAACATAATCACTACTAAACATGTCTTACAAGGCCATATTAGACATCTCTTAGCTCTATTTTTTGAATTTCAAATAACTTAAAAAGAGGAAATGCAGAAAATTATCCACAAGAACCAAACGTTGCAAGGAAAGGAAAACCATCCACTATTTTCAAATCAGTGTTGGCAAAAACAATATCAAACGCTTGGTACAATTACTTGGCCTATTTGTTGTTCTATCCCTAAATCAAATTTCTTCTAGGAGGGAAAAATCAAAATCCCTAAATAGCAAGTAGAAAAGTTAAAGTATTACAAATAACATAAAGAGGAACAAGAATGTTAATATATTCCAAATTAATCTTAATATATCGTTGTGATAAAAAAAATTACAAGTTTATTTCAACTTGATGTGAATGCTTGCGTTCAAACCTATAGACTAAAAGCTACAAAATTATGAACTACTTTACAACATATCGGAACAAAATATTCCCAATCCGAAGACTACGTGGCAAACACAAATTTAAAATATGACAACTAATCAAGTTTGAACATGAGATGAAAGACTTCTTGAGTGTTTATAGTCTAACATGAAAGAATTTCAATATGCTAATCAAACTTCTTTTTCCCACATTTCAATGAAAAAAATATTTGTCAGCATAAGTAATAAACTGAACAAATCATCAGTCATCAATTTGATTAGTTTAAGGCTATTTTTCCAATTCAATATAACTACGCATAGTGTTTGCACTCTGACTTATGCCCACCTTAATAAAAATGGTCAAACCGATCCGCTAAATATTATCTACTAGAAGAAAATAAGCCTATGCGACAAATAGTATAAATAAGTCTAAGCAACAAGCTAGTAAGATTTTAGTACAAGGCTCTGATCTAATTTCTTAACCAAGTGAAAAAAGTTTAACGCACCAAATTTATTTTTATTGTTACATCTACTGAACTTGTACCTCTTTTCCTCAAAAACTTGGGCCTAAATTTCAATTATATAACTTTGATCAATAATTCAATATTTTTCTAATATTTCAGCTTAAATACTACACCCAACTTTAGAGAAATTGTAATTCAACTACAACCATATTTATAGCATAATTATTTTTATAAAACTAAACCTATTATATCCTTAAATGCTAGTTCCTGTATAGCATATATCGAGGTCAACTAATTAAGTTGGGCTGAAATTATTGTTCAACTCATGAAGCCAGCCCAAAATAAGAGGGCCTGGACTAAGCCTTTATTCCAGGTATTGCTCTTTGATCCTTTTCATCCATCCCCTTTTATGGTAGTGATTTTCTTATATTATCGGCCTAATGCATTGTTTGCCCCCGGCCCTGAACTTGTCCCGAAAAATCAAGTTTCTCCCTGAACTTTGAAACGCATCCCGTTGCTCCTTGAACTTGTAAAAACTGTATCACATAACCCCTTCCGTCCTAGGTGGAATGTGATGTGGCGGTTGTTGAATTTGGTAGCGCGTGTTGACTGAATAGAAGGAAAAAATATGAAAAAAGAAATTAAGCCCCAACATCCCAAGATCAAAATGCCACCTCCATTCCCAGAATCCCTAAAATCAGTAAATCATCCATCTCCTTCCTCTGTTGCTCGCCATCATCGTTCCTCTGGTTCTCATCATCGATATTGTTCATTACTTGTCATCGCCATCGTTCCTCTGGTTTTCTTCGACGCCATCGTTCCTCCCCTACTCGTCGACGTCATTCCTCCCCTGCTCTTCAAGAGCATACCAGGTAATCTTTGATTAGGTTTTGAATTTGTTTTTATAAATTGATTTTGAGCTTTGATTAGGTTTCGAATTCCTGCACTCCCCTGCTTGTTTTTATAAATTGATTAGGTATCAAATTTGTTTTTATAAATCTTCAAGCATACTAGGTAATCTTTTATTTTCCAATTATGTAATTTTTGTTTGTAAATGGGAAACAAATGACAAGGAAACTAATTTTGTTATAATTATTTGAAAGAATAGAGAGATGGCAAGGGAGCTAGCTCATTGGTTGTTACCGAATTTTGTCTCGGTGGCATGACTTTAGATGGCTTTTGAAATGATTTTGAGAGGGTTAGTGAGATTGAAAGAGTAAAGGGAAAGGGGTTTGGATTAAGAATGGAAGCAAAAATAGTGGTCAAGGTGAGCAGTGACGGTGGTCGGGGTGAGAAGGGATGGTGGTCGATGGTGAAATGGAAGTTTTGTTTGAAGAATTCAATTTGGGTGAAGAGTGTTTTTTTTTTTTAAAAAAAAAGTTAATTTATCACGTGTCTTTGTTTTATTGGATTGACTTTTCAATTTTGAACACGTGGCGGCGCGTGTATCTCACTTTTTTTCTGTTGTATGGTTCAGTCATAATGAAGGGATTATGTGATACAATTTTTACAAGTTCAAGGGGCAACGGGGTGCGTTTCAAAGTTCAGTGGGAACTTAATTTTTCGAGACAAGTTCAAGGGGTAAACTATGCATTAGGCCTTTATCATTCGACATATTAGAACTACTAACTGTACAATCATTTTATGGCATTATGTTATGTGGTGCAAATTTTTATTGCAAACACCTATCTTAACGTTTTTTTTTAAGTATTTATTCTCTTTCAAAATTTGGTAATATAGTGGGTAGCTTTAGGGAAACTAGTCACATTCATGTATATGATTAGTAAGCAATAGCATCCGATACTTTTTATATAGTCACATTCATGTATATGATTAGTAAGTAATAGCATCCGATACTTTTTATATTGAACAATTATTATTTAGAAGAATATAACTTTACAGTTTCGGAAATAATTCACATGTTCAATCGTCTCCCATAAGTAATATTAGCAACTTTCATAGTAATTTCCGAAATAAACATGGTTCGAGAGAAAAACAAAATTAACATAAAGTTTAACCCCTAATTTTGAACACATATAATCAACCCTAATGAGCTGCCTAACAACCCATGTACAACCAATTTGGGTTGTATAAAATTGTACAACCCAAATTGGTCAAAAAGCTACTCCCATGTACAAAGGCTGCCTAACAATGTTACAACAATTGTAAGGGTAACGAGCTGAATATGTGCATGTGAGGACTTTAAAGATTTCTTTACGCCATTCTTCAGCGGACAGCAATTTTCACATGATTTAATCTTCCTCTTGCTGCAACCACACCTGTCCACCACAGAAAATAAAGCAATCAAATTGACAAAATTGGAGCAAGCCCACAAGGGAAGCAAATCCAGAAAACCTGAAGACCTTTTGAAGATTTCATTAAACAAAGTATAAGGTTTAATTTCAAAAGAAAGAGTCGGTCAAGGAAAAAAACCAAGAATAATAGGATTAATATATAAGACTAGAAATGGTGAGCAGAGCCAAAAAAACAAGAATGCTTTCTAGTGAATGATGTCCTTCTTAGGTTGTGATATCCTTCTTAGGCGGTCTTCCACTTACCGAGTCTTCAAAGATCCTGCAAAACAAACCTTCGGCTGGAAGTGTTTCCGGCGAAGATCCTCCGACGGTCTTGTCAGTGGTCAGAGTAAAGGGGTCTTAGTAAAGTTCTTTTATGATTACTTACCCTTTTTCCAGTTGGAGACTTGCCATTTATAGGATTTGTGTGTAGTGATGTCATGCGGGACCCATTTGTAAGAGGTACACGTGTGGCCCGCCGCTTGGGGGTCTTGTTCACCGTCGGAGCATTAAATGATTCATCTCTGCCAGTTGGTAATGCATTTAATGCGGCAGAGGAGAGAGAAACGTCAGAGTAGTGGGTTCTGAGGGTGATGTCTCGGCGAAATGGCGGTGGGTAACGCCGAAGGTTATTTAATTT
>CATIWQ010668036.1:0-28572 GCA_949673415.1 Euphorbia schlechtendalii
CGGACCCGAATCTCTGTGTCTTGGTGGGCCGTCCCCCGGACGTTAAGCCTCACAGGACTCTAATTCCTGGAAAGAGCTAATCCTGGTGGCGACTCCACACTGAGAGATGGCGGATTCGGGTTCGAACCGATCTTAAACGTTTTCATCTTTTTTCTCTTTTTAACCTTTTTTCCTGGTCCCAGACCCGGTGCTTTTCCTTCATCTGTTTTCAAAACACCCCAGTGGACCGCGCCTATGAACCTTCACGCGCTCTCGGCCCACCACGCCGTGTCGCCCGCTCACACAGTCTGTTCCTAGTTGGATAACATCGGTTGCCTCACAGTTCCAAGCACCTCAACTGCCCAATTTTGCATTATATCCCCAGGGCAATATGGTTTCTACTTAAACACTAGGAACACCATCCTCTAACAACTAGGCATGGCAGAATTATGGCAATAATTCTTGGCCACTCATGGTGGCCACCTAATAAACACATGCCCTGCACAACTGACAGTTGGGGATGAAGATAACTTACCACCCAACTTTGTAATGCCATAGTTTGAAAAGTATGTGGGATCTTGAGACCCGCGTGCTCACTTAATGTATTATCAAATGGTGATGAGAGCATTAAGGGTCAGCGAACGGATGATGGCTAAGTTCTTTGTCATCACCTTGGGCCACCTAGTTAATGAATGGTATAGCCACCTTCCGCTAGATATACCTACTAACTGGAACAGCCTTACTCAAGCTATGATGGGGCATTACAGTTTCAACACTCAAATGGAAACCACAATGCAACATCTAGAGGCTATAAGGCAAGAGCAAGGTGAGAGCTTCAAATCCTACTATGCGCGTTGGATGGCCACATAGATCAGGCTTCGGGCTCGCTTAACTCTACCGGAGATGATAACCAAGCTTTTGGATGGCGCACTGCCATCATACAGGAACAAGTTTGGATCAGACATCTTTTCGAGCTATCAAGAAGTGTTTGAGAAGGCAGATAGGATGGAGTACTTTGTATCCATGGGCAAATCTGAGAGGCGCTAGAATAACCCATGATTGATGATTTAATAAATTAGCATTTAGCTACTTTGCCCATGAGGCCTTTGAATTTTTGAATAAATTGAACTCTGTTTATTTGCTTGATTTTCTATTGATGACATCATGCATTCTCATAAGCATATACATAATGCCTTTAGCACATGTGACATATCGTGTCATGAAATTAATTTGGGTATAAATGGATTCCCCAAAGTTATTGAAATTTCAAATGGTTTGACTCTTGAGAGAAAGTGAGAGCCTAACTAATGTACTTAGACAACGCGTGATAGCAACTGCCTCATCCTACAAAGATGTAAGATTGACAGACAGATCACCAAGCATGAAACGTCCACTAACTACTAAATCAATCACGCAAAGATCAAAATGCTTGAAGCCAGAATGAGACCAAAAAAGCAAATTAAGGTCAAACCACTGACACAATGTCAAAGAAACAAAGAAGGAGTTAGATCATTGAACAAGTCAACAACTTCATCACATAGCCCACCAACATTTATAGGCCGACCAATACATTGTGGAAAGTACACCATTGATGAATCAAGCTATCTGATCTCCGATATATCACCTATTGTTGGAGAAAGGAAACGCTAATAACCATATAATCATCGAATACACCTCAAGCTAGCAAAACAGCATGAGCACCAACCAATCGATCAGAAACGCTGAACTAGACAACAATTGAAGTCGTGGACATGGATGGTGGCCGATCTACCAAATCAAGTAAGACTGGTACAATTGCTATCACGCATAGGTGAAAGAAATAAATCAATGAAAAGCAGTACGAACTAAAAAATAAATTTTTAATTAGCTTGTTAATCAACACTTAGTTAGTTGAGCACAAATTAGGGCTTTTTTTCAAAACAAAAAAGAATAGTCCGTTGAGTTGAAAACCCGAAAAGGACGACTTAGGCAAAATTTAGGACATCGAGAGAACCACATTGATTAGAAAACCTGAAAGGGTTAATCAATGGTAGGAGTCAAATCATTTGAAACATTTATACCCCTATTAAGTTCATCAATGAATTGTCATTTTTGCTGAATCTTTATGCATATGTTTATTTTGATTGCTTGCATGCCAATGGTAGAATATCCCAAGTAAACATCCAAAAAATATGTAAAAATAAAATAAAGAAAAATGTGTCTGCTGGATTGAAAACCTAAAAAGGCGGTCCAGGTAAAAAATAAAATAAGGTTCGATAGATTGAAAATCTGTAAGGGAGGTATATGTAGAAGTTAGAACCAATATCAAATTAATCATCTCCTCCTCGGAACAGTACGTTGCATTATATACCTAGGCAAACAGCTTCCAAATGGTCATCGCCAACACAATGCGTGGTCAACTACTCATCTAGATTTTCCACAGACCAGATCCAAGTTCTAAACTCGAATATGATTCAACGAACCCATGGTCATCGCTCTGAGGAAGTTATCCATGGGATACCTAACAAGACAAATCCTAGGAGCAACCACGCACCAGCATAAGAGAAGGCTCTTCAATGAATGAAGCCCGCAACACCTACAACAGATAAACATACATCACGTGATAAATATTGTCCCTACATAAAATCATGCATACATTACATTTGCATCACGTCATTTATAGGTAAAGACGATGCCAAACCAGGACAATACCGTCCTGGTAAACAAGGAACTCCACCTCCACTTGAGGAACCTACAAATACTAAGAAGGACGATGGCCCACTCAAGCCTAAAGTCAACATTGCAACGTTACAAAAACCTCCTAAACAACGGAGCAGTTTTCGGGACATCCCCGAATTTCCATCAAACTTATTTATTTATCATGTTTTAATTTTTTGATTGAAGGGGAAAAAATTTTTGCTTCGCACAAACTCAATAAAAAAAAATTGAAACATTCATCATAAAATATACTAACATTGCACTTCTCTAATTTGTCATAGGAAATAAATCAATGTCCTACTAAGAAAATTCAAGATACAACAGACAAAGGAAACGGGAACAAGTTAATATCCTACTAAGGAAATTCAAGGTCACCTTTGAAACATATTCGAGAACCTATCTCCAATCATTCCAAGGGGCACACAATTACCACAACCGAAGAAAGAAATGGTTGCCGACCACTAAAGGGACACCGTAGAATGAAATGGTCGACCCGCCCACAAGGGGCACCAAGTACCTAGGGAATTCGAAGAAGGAAACGAACAAACCTATGAAGACATGGCACCAGAAAGGAAGGCCCATGTCATCAACGATCGAGGATAAAGGAATCACCAACCGCATTGGTCAGGTATATTCTCAATCCCTCCGCTCTATTTTGTGTGATCATACTAGTTATACAACCAGCAATTATCACACGAGGGGTAGCTGTGAGCACGAGATTTTGTACCAGCTTGCACGTTCAATGATGATAGCATTTCGGGATTTTATCCTTGAATCACACAATTTTCGAGTATCCAAATGTCTCCAAATGGGAATCTTCCTTGCCTCTGAATTCAAAAGGACTTTTCTAATAGAATTATTTAATTTTTTCTTTAATTCAGAAATTAATTAAAAAATATGAAAATACACAAAAAATGCGAAAATACCATGGAAAATCGGATCCGGAGCATGCTAGTAGCCTTGGCGAGCCTTGCCAAGTTCTCTGGCAAGGCAAGCCTCGCCAAAGTTTGGTGACGCTCCTCGCCAGAATCTAGCGAGGGAAGCCTAGCCAAAATCACCTGCTTTTTTTGGATTTTCAGGATTTTTTTTATAAATAGTCGAGAAATTTTCGATAAACCAGATCGGAAAAAAGTCACAAAAATATAGTTTTCTCTCGATAATGATGAAGAAATTTTTACACAAAAAAAAATATTTTTTCTGGAGAAATAATTCTGACTTTTTCCACATGTTCTTTACTCTTTTCTTTGATTATTTTTGGATCCAAAACATGTTTGGATCCTGAATTTTATCATTTTCAAATCAATTTTCTTCTATTTTCCTCTTCTAAAAATCCTCAGATATTCTCAGGTCTAAAACAAATTTAGAACCCGAGCCTGATTATCTTTAAGGATAAATAAACAATTATCTTTTCACATAAACACAAATCAATTGTTTATTTATCCTTAAAGATAATTAGGCTCATCGTCTGTTGCTTCTTCTTTCCATTTTATATGTGTACCTAGGAATTATTTTATTTATTATTATTGTAAAGAAGAAGCAACAGACGATGAGCACGGATAACACAAATCAAATTATTCCTAGATAACAGGCCTCACATTTTGCCATGCGGTCATTTTCACTAATAAAATTGACCAACATATGTGTGAATAAAAATGAACCAATTTTATTTAAAATAATAACTTTAAACTGTTGATGTTTTAATTAGGCCACACAGACCTTCTCAAAATTAAATCGTACATATGTACCATATCTCATGCTAACCTTTATGGATGCAGGTTAGATGTATGCCTAGGATTTTATTTTCCTTCGTGTATTGCAAATATTTTTTTTGGGAAATGTAATTAATAGATTAGGCGGGTGGTTGCATCCCCCGAGGTTATGTAACCTTTAATCTTTACTTTTCCTTGTTTATTTACGTCTTTGTTTATGGATTTACTATTTTCTGCACATACGTTAAATCATGCATATAAACTCGAAAAGCGACTTAAGTGCAAATATGCACAATTAAGAAATACGGTTTTCTATAGATGTAATATAATGTGATCACATAAGAAATAAGAAACTTATCCCGAACCCGAATCTCTATGTCTTAGTGGGCCGTCCCCTGGACGTTAAGCCTCACAAGACTCTAATTCCTGGAAAGAACTAATCCAGGTGGTGACTCCACACTAAAAGACGGCGGATTCGGGTTTGATCGATCTAAAAACGTTTTCACTCTCTCTTTCAACCTTCCCGGGTCCCCGACCCGATACTTTTTTTAAACACCCCGGTGGACCGTGCCTCTCATTATGTGCGCTCTCAGCCCATCGCTCTGTGTCATCCACTCACAACTGACCTGTTTTTTCTTGAAAACTTGTTCTCTGTTGATCGGAATAGATAGCTGACGACAATGAAGATGGAAGTTTTGGCAAATCGTTGATAAAAGAAAAGATGATTGAAGGAATTGAAACCAACAGATTTTTTGCATTGAATGGAGCAGTAAAACAATTCTCTCCAAATCATGTATTAGTTTAATTATAATCTGGTTTTGGATTTTTTTTATACAATTAGTAATTCTAGGCCTAAATTATGTGCCTTATTTTCTGCATTTATGAAAATAGACCCTTCCTTTAATTAAGCCTGGTTTGAGTTGGAATCCGTTAAAACTCGAAATTTTATGGGTTGATATTGATTTCTATATAAATACCCAAACTCGGTCTGACGAATAATAATTTATTTATTATAAATTTATATGTTAAATTTAATAATTATTTAAGATTTTCATATATTTTAAAAGTTTTATATTTAACTACCATAAACTAAACTAAATATTAAAGATTTTAAATAAATAATGTAATGAAAAATTTTACGTGTTTGTATTGCTTTTTTTAAAAAAAACATGTATACTTTATTATTTTAATTTATTATAATAAAATAATTCATGAACTTGGGTGAACTTGGGAATGATCTCATAAGCTCGACCAAATCCAAACCCAAAATTTTAAAGTATGAACTTTAACCAGATTTGAGTTGTTATTTTTAGTTAAAAACTTGATGAAACCCGTTTCTAACTTGTCTAACAAACAAGTCTACAATCAGCTTAGGTTTTATCAATAATTTAAAATTTCAAAAATAATTTGGAAAAATGTAATCCACGGGCCAAACAAACCAAAATCCATGTTTCGGAAAAATCACGATAGCCCTTTTCATCATGCATTACCCATTATCATGATTGTAATAACCATTGTTCAGCTCTTTTTTTTATTTTTTGAAATCGTGTTAAAAGCCTATTGATCAATGATCATTTATCACTTAACTTCTTACATAAAAAAAAGGCATTTTATACTCAAAATAAAATATCCAATTTTTATCAAATATTTGCATAGATTACTACTTTCTAATAAACGATAAAACTCATTAATTAACAAACAGAAGTATACATCACATTAGATGAGTTTGAGTAGTAGAGAGGTGATCTTTATTTTCATTTTCGTTTTTAATTTTTGAGCATTTTATTGGAATACAAGAAAAACTAAAATTTATTTAATGTAATTTTACAAATGTCACAATTTAATTTTTGATTTTTAAAAAACGTCTTTTTCAAGTTTATTATTCAAAATACGTTAAAATAATGAATAATCACTTATTTTTGGTTTATAGCTATTATACCCGGTATAATGGTCATTATACCCGGTACAATGACCATTACATTCGGTACAATGGTCATTGTACCCTGTATAATGGCTAATATATTATTTGAATATGTAAGTTGAAATTGGATCTTAATATTTTCCCTATCTCAAATGATTTGAATATTTCTCTGACGTTATTCATTATACCAAATATAATAGTATCCTAAGAAGTATAATGATTATTGTGTTATTAAAATGTGAAATTTGAACGTGGATCTTAGTACTTTCTTTATTTCCAGTTATTTGAATATTCTTTTATATTATTAGTTTGATATAATAGTGAGTATACCAAATATTATGACATGAGATGATATTAGATTCGAATGTGAAATCTAATATTAAATCTTAATACTTTATTTATCTCAAATTATTTTAACATTCTCTGATATTATTCGTTCTAATGACTATAATACCAAGTTAATAGTCATCAACAGTTTTATTTATTATTATATTATTCAAATGTGAAATCTGAAACTGTATCTGAAATCTTTCTTTTATCTCAAATTATTTAATATTTTTTATATTTCATTATAATGACTATTATACCGGGTCTAATATTCATTTTACCTAGTATGAGCACATGATTTCGGTTGCTCCCGCGAAGCGATGAAGAGAAGTATTTTCGATTGTCCTCCAAACAATTGTGGGTTCAGTTTGGACTAAAAGATGTCGCAGAAAGATCTTTTGTCCTTTTGAACCAAAATCCTTTGAAAAAGATTGTTAAATAGTAAAAAAACCACAAAAGCTAAAAATAAGCTTTTACCCTTTTAGGGAGGCTGGTACCGGTCCAACCATTTGGATCAACCTTAGGACCGGACCAGTAACGAAATAGCAGTTGCCAGATTAGGCTAGTTATGGCTGCAATTTCAACCCTTTTTAACATCTTAACTCGTTTTATAGCAGTTGCTTGATCAAACTAGAATCTCTGTACTATGGTGCGATTTAGGCTTAACGGACCTAGGCTACATTGAACGGAAGATCTGATCCGGGTCGTAAATACGTAACGTAGGCTAGAAGTATAGGCCTCAAGTCTTTCAAAACTTTAATTTTCCTTTCACTTATATAACAAAACCCCCATGCCCAATCTCATGGGACCGGCGCCTTGCGCAGACCGAGAGGGTAAAAACGTCATCCTCTCATAGAAACGACTTGGCTATGGACTTTTATTTTTTAAACTTAAAAGTTTAAAAAGACTTTAGTGAGTATTAAAAAGTCGTTAAATGAGTTTATCCACCTTTAAAATATTTCACCAAATCATATGCATTAGTTGACTTAGCCTTGAGGTTAGGGTGCCAAATTTTAGTGTGAAGTCACAAAGGTATCACTTGTGACCTCATGGGGATCGAGGATGCCTAGTGAGTGGATTGTTGCCATATAGCATGTACCTCCCTCATACACACATATTTGGGGAGAGGCTTGGAGTGTATCGTAGTGTAACAAGAGCTATCTACATCAATAACCCTTGTGACCGAACTCATATAACATCATTATAACAACTTTCATTAAGATGTAACAAAATATCTCTACGTGATTTATGCAGGTTCATTCCTTGACATCCTTGTGGTGTCAAGATGATTTAAGCTTAGATTTAGAAGCTTAACTCTCTATTCCACGAGAGGCGTATGGCTGGAAAAATTCGTTCCTTGACATCCTCATTGTGTTAAGATAATTTAATCTTATATTTCGAAGCCCAACCCTTTATTCCACGGGAGGCATATGATTGGAAGATTATTATTGCGTGCATGTTATATGCTATGTGTTTATATCGCTTTCCACCATCCATTTATATATGCTAAAGCACCATTCACACTATGTACATCACACTAATCATGATTTTTTGGGCAGACACTAACTCACACACTCATACTTTTATTTAGTTAGGGTTTAGGGCACTTATGAAGTATTATAACATAGTAAATGATAAAACCCAAATCATCATAAAAATACCTCATCGGTATTCATTAATCTTAAAGACACTCGAGGTCGTGTCAAGTAATGCGCTAACATAACATATACCAACATATGTGATGCTCAATCAACATCTGAAGCTCTACCACATTTGAGTCATGGGTTTACTTAATTCGTTCATTTAGTTCACCACATAGCTGATCCCAAATAATCATAAACATAAACTCATTCATTAATCTACATACTATATGGGTACAAAACACTATTTACACAAAAAGAAGAGTCTACACATCTAGGTTTGTCGTAACATGGGATCATTATCGTGGTAAGACACTACCATTACTCCTCTACCTGCATTTAAAACAAAACATGATCACTCCACTCACCACAACTTAGTGTGCATTTCAAGGGATCACATTGACCCCTCTTGATCTCGATTTCTTAAGGTTGGAAATTCATGACTTCACTTCATGAGTGTTCGAAGAACCATTTAGAAATCATCATGAATCACATAAAGCATCAAGAAATGTATGTCCTGATTTATCTTTGATTTGACCTTCAGCATGGGTACAATCGACTGAGCGCCCCATCCATTTACCATCGAAAGTCATCATGGAAAAGATAGAAGGGGTTCAATGTTAAGATTCGAGTGAGGGGTCAGATTCTAGTTCCAGCTAATTAGAATCGCCTTTGTCATAAAAAATCAAAGTCAATCAGGGATGATCTCAGTGTATGAATGATCGCCAACATTTAGTTAATTCTAACTTAGGTGGGGGACTATAGTCTAGAAATGGGAATGAGGAAGATGCAACTCTTGCAAGAATGCTAGCTAGTACATAGTTCCACATCGCTTTCCAAACCTCTTTGAGGGCTTTGATAGCCGATGAGAGGAACTCTAAATAGGATATTCGAATCTAAATTACCACCTCTAGGAAATGGTCACCACCACCCTTGAGGTGACGCTTAGCTTTAACTAGGGCAAGTTCAAGTTCAACCCCTTTTCAACATGATCCATCAGGCCCAATGATGAATTAACATCCTTTCGACAGGTACTAAGGTCCAGTATTACCCTAGGTCAGAGCTTAGGAAACTTGTCCAGAACATAGGCTATGTAAGAGCCAAAAACCTAGTACAACATCATATGATCAACTCATCTTCATAGTAGTCGATCAAATCTTCTTGTCCTTCAAACCAATCGATCAACTGATACAGATCTAGAAACCCTAACCTCCCAACATAAGTCTATAGACTCATATCTATACCACTTGATTGACTAGTCTTAATCATAGAAACCGTAACTACTAAACACCAATCGATCAGCTACTTGCCACTTAACATCAATCAATCTACTAGAACACGTGGTACAAATTTCAGTAACCCTAAAAATGACTCATCATCTATCGGACAAGTCGATAGACTACCCATTGCATAACATCAATCGATCGATTGATATTAAAATGAATTGATAGACTAGTGTCAATCCACTATAAATGGATTGAGCTGGAATAGAGAAGAGATAATAAAAATCCTTGACTGAAAAGCACTAACCTCAAGTTTCAAAACTCTTTGAAAACCACTTCCGAAACTCTTTTTGATACTTGGTATAGTTTCCACCCTTTAGCCTACATTTGTCCAAACACCACCCAAGAAGCTTACTAAACCAAAGCCTTCATATCCTCATGATATCAAAGTTCTGCCCTTAAAAAGTAATCAAATCCCGAAAGATCTATTTCCATTAATCGAAGTACTACCGAGTTCCAAAACTTATAGTTAGCAAATTATCGAGGTTCTACTAGAACCTTACAATTAGCACATTGCCAAGGTTCTGCCCTCTTCTAATCTACCAGAGATTCCTATAGCCCTAATACTGCCAAAATCCTACCCAAATATATATGGTCCTAGTTAATGCCAAAATCTTATGTAGCATCTTGGAATGAAAGAAAGGTATTCTAAAAGCTATTATCCTTTCTGAAATTCACAAATATTCATTTTCATTTTCATAGGAGGCACGCCTACGAGAGCAACAAGACTCTTCCAAGGAACAACAAAGGATCCCCATGCTAGGATAATCTTCATCGTAATCATGATTGTTATTAATATTATTATTATCATCATCATCATTTTCTTTTTATTTTATACCCAAAGTTATTTTCCTAAAAAGTTAGGATTTTAATTGTTTATTTTTTAAAAATGAAGCTACCAATATGACCTATTAATATTCTTTTCGTTCGGACTCAGAATCTCTAGATTCAAAGGTATAAGAGTTCTGCTTTAACGAGCTATACCAAAGTTTCCTGGTTGAGCTAATCTGGGTAGCGACTCTTATTTCTTTCAAATAGAGCTTTTTAAATATATTATATTTTCTTATACCCCTTATGAAGGATTAGTCCTCAACGGGCCACACAAACCCTGTAGCCTAGGAAATGACCTTACGAAAAAATGCCAAGCATGAGCAATATAACAAGCACCCACATGGGAAATATTAAGAGTGGCTCCCTACAAAAAAACCCATGAGTCCGCTCCACGCCGTTGCATTCCTTGCCCATACTACTCATACCCGTTCTGAATCAAGGTCATACTTCCACCTCTCAAGCTAACTTCGGTCCAAATTGAATGAGGGTAATTAGTATTAGTTGATCATGGGATCTGGACTGTTTGGTTAGTTTTTAGCAGGTTAGGGTTCGGGATATCTAATTCATAATCCTTTAAGTGCTTTTCAATATGGTTTGTGTGGGTAGACAATGCCTTGTTCTTTTCAACCAAGGGTTTTGGGAATGACAATTCATCCAATGACCGCCATTCATTTCATGATTGTCTCCCTGGCTTATCAGGAATGGTAATTTGTCCCCGTGTTTCAGCATCAAGAGATTTTCACTCAAGGGGTCGAGGGATCTATTCCTGGAGTGCTATCCTTGAAATGGAAAATTTATGGCAACATTTTCTTGGCTCACAAGAAAATCTGATTTCTAATTTCCCTCAACTGTCTCCTCAGGTAAGGGATGAAGATTGAGCCCTTGATGATTTTTTAATTCCATAGCTTGTGAGGTATAAGGGTGTAGGTGACCCTCGATCGCACATCAAGAATTAATAAACTATCATGAGAGCAAGAAAGTTAAGCGATAAGATTTGAGCTTAGATGTTTATTACCATTATAGAGATGCTTGTTGATGAATGGTTTAAAAATCTTTGGAAGAGATAGCCAATGATTGAGGGTGCCTATCCGAAGCCTTTATAGATCAGTACGGTTTTAATAGCCAAATGAAAGCTACCATTCAAAATCTAGAAGCATTTATACAAAGGCAAGGTGAAACATTCAAGGTCTACTACGAGCATTGGATGACCATGCAAGTTCTTTTGAAAGATAGGCTCAGCCTTTCTAAAATGGTGGTGAAATTACTAGATTGAGCACTTACATTTTACAAACTACACTTGGGAGCTAATGAGTACTTGAGCTATAATGAAGTTCTTGTCAAGGCTTAGAAGCTAGAGAGGATCCATGGCCTCGAGCACATCGTCGGCTCGAGCCAAGGCAAGACCTGGTACAAGAAGATAAATGACAATTCCATTTCTACCTTTACAAAGCCAAAGCAAGCCAATACATAAACTACGATTCAAGTGGAGCAGATTTTGGAAGTTACAATTGTTTGATCCATAAATGATGCCCATTAAGGCATTTCACCTTATGTCTAACTGTGACTTAGTTGTTTGCTAAGATCCGCGAGCTCAAGTTCCTCGATAATCTCAAGCCTTATGCCCTGCTAAAGGCTAATTATTGAAACAACTTATACACTTATCATGTCGCCCATGGTCACCACACTAATAATTGTGAGCTTCCCCTTAAAAACATTTAAAAGTTTCTAAGAAGAAGATCCACTCTCCCACTTTGAAGCCGAGCTCTTTTTCTAACCCTTTGCCTTAGTTTGAGAATAAGTTCATGGTGATCAATTTGAGGATGAGTATGAAAGTGGTAATCTGCCATTTAAAGAGGGCTAGAGAATAAGAGCATCAAGTTATAACTGTCGGGACTGGTTTACCTCTGAACTTTGTTATGAATACCTTAGAAGATGAAGCGAGCTCAGCTAGAGGTATATCTCTTACGTGATTCTTAGAATCATGATTTAGTTTGGCAGGATTCCTTATTTATCATGGTATGAGATATCCATCCTTTCACATCATCCACTATAAATCTATTTTAAAAGTTCAAGGTCTCTCAAATTGAGCTTTAGCTGCTCTATTTCATGCTCTCTTATGCGGGAATGTCTTAAGATTGGTTCATGAGCTTTCTTATAGATGTAGGCATACTGAGAGGTGTTGTCTCAAGCATTTCGAATGCAGTTTATCTATAATGAAAAATAAGGGTCAATATGGACAAGTTGCATGATTGCAAGGAAATGTATGGTGGGACCTTCAATGAGTATTGTAATCGATGGATGGTTATTAAAGAGTTTCTTCACCCCAATCTCGATTTCAAAACTGAATTTGCTTTTCTTGTTGGTGACTTACTTCTTAGCTATCACCATCATCTAGAATTAGATGAATTTGAGAGCTTCATAATTTTTTTTAAAAGGTCGAGAAAATTGAGTTCATAATCCTAACAAGAGGATATTAAGTGAATTTCTTAGGGTCAGGCCTACCGCTGAACTTTGTCTTTGAGATGTTTATGGAATTAAATTTTGCGGTTCATTCTATTATGCTAGAATTGATGGTCGAGGAAAACTTCGACTATGAAATGGTGAAATCAACTGTTATTCTTACTGAAATTTTGTGGGATGAATCCGAGCCGATTGATGGATCAGAAATGAATCTCCTATCCCAATTGATATCAATAGTTATGTTCTAAAGTTTGGCAAGAAGAAGAAAGCTATGTTGAAGGAATAAGTTGTGGGTGCCTTGAGCTTAGACCTAATTTATCTCGACAGTTATGAACTTAAGGATATCTCCATTCTGCATCTGGTTCCTTATTACTCATTTGAGTTTACCGAAATAATGGTTTTGGAAGAAGGAGTTTTGAGGGTAACTCGTAGTGGCCAAGTATCAACTAGATGAGCCTGAGTGAACTAAGGCCAAGCATAAGGATAAGGACACCAAGCTCACTAAGAATGATGCTCCTCCTCCACCTCAATTTAATGAAACAGTTTTGGAAGTTGATCCTTTACACAATCAACTCAAGAACACTCAAGCTAAGTTCAATACTTGGAAATTGCTCACTCTTTTTGATGCATATCGTAAGGGGTTGGTTTAGAATCTCATAGAAATGGACCCCACCCCGACCACTTCTATCGTAGAAATGTGTGCTTCTATAGGCCAAGGGTTTCCTCTAAAAGATAAGCCTGAGGTGATAGCTTTGACTGGTCAGATTTGCTTCAAAATTTCACAAGCATAACAAAGCTCTTTTCATCCGAGTGCAAATTTTTTTCCCAATGATCCCATGTGTGATGGAATATGATGGGTAAGCTCTTAACCTTTTTCCTTTGAAGGTTCTCTTCCCCCTTTTAGCCTTAATGAGTCTATGCTTGCTAAATCTATCACTATCATTCAAGCTTATGATAATACCAAGCGCGGTGTCATCAGAATTTTTGAAGCTGAAGTGACTATGGGGGAGGTCAAAGCTAAGGTGACTTTTACCATCCTCGATATTCTTGTAACTTACTCTCTCCTTTTACGTAGGCCATGGATTTATTCTATAGGCATTGTTCCCTCTACTCTTCACTAAAATATCAAACTTTATCATCACAACAAAGTTGTTACCACTGATCGCAAGATTTTGACTATACTCATTTTGATAGACTTATATTCGGTAAAGGTGCCAAAAACATTATTCCCCACTTTTCTACTAATAAGAGAAAAGTTCTAAATATAAACAGGTGTTGTCAGTACCTCTTATCAAATAGAAAAATGATGGCCACTGCAAGTATACAGTTATGATGTGGTTTTAAAAGATATCGATCCCACAGGGAAGGAATTCTGTTCTAAGGACCAACTAGAGTTATGGAACAAAAGAAATAAGATAATTTTGCAGGGTTTAGATGGTAGACTGATGAATAAACAGATGCATGAACAACTTAGAGAAGATGTAAATTATATAGATATTTCCCTAAGGATAAGTATAGTAGAGAAAAACATGCAAAGTAATCAAAGTTATTTTAAACACTAGATAACTTCAACAAACTTGATTCTAGACGACCAAAAGCATATAACTTGATTAATATAAATGACGTAAGATGAAATACTCGTTATGACACATAGACATTTCATAAACTTTAAAATAGAAAGTATAAGTATAAAACAAAGTAAAGTTGTAAGGTATGCACGTGAAAGCTAAAGTTGATCAAACCGTATCCACTCTTTAATGGGAGTCGTCAATTCCTCAATTCCTACATCTACTTTGAATTCGGTCTCGACTCATACAGAACCTTTTCTAGGATGCTATTCTTTTTGAATATTGAACAAATGAATGTTGAAGAACAAAAACTTTTATTGATAAGTGCTTTGCAATTACAATCTTACAACAATTGCTCGAATATGTGGAGAAATCTATTGATCGAAACAAGAATCAAATCACTTAAACATTTTCTCACTAACACTTTAAACTAGAGAAATCTATACTATTTTCACTCTCTTTCACGCTATGCACTGCTATGCATTGCCCACTATATGTCATGCCATGAAAATGGTTTGTTTTGAACCCTATTTATAGAGTGCAAATGGTTGCGTCTATCCAAACGAAGAGTCATGTCCATTGGCGAAGAGTTGCATCACTTTAATATGATTGGATGCAAAGTTCATCCTTATCCACAATGGAAAGGCACCTTTTTGTGATTGCTCTACTTCTAAAAGTTGTCTTTTCATCTGGTAGTTGATGGCGGTTAATCATTTTTAGATGGTGATTGGTAGTTGAGAAGAGATAACATATAATCGTCATAAGTCACGATCGTGATATATGTGTCGCGATCGTGACTAATGGTTGGCAACTTTTCTGTTTATGAAGTGTGACAAGTCACGACCATGAATGGGTGTCACGATTGTGCACAATGCTTTTCTTCATAATTCTTCTTTATAACTTTACCGATCTTTGACAGCTTTAAGCCAATTCCTTATGTTCCACACATCTTTTTGCACCTTTTTCACTCTTTTTACATAGAATTCCATCTTTGATCATTTCACTTCCAAGATTCACTAGTTTCTGCACTTGCATAAAAAACAAGTACATACCACGTGAAATCTTTTATATGAAGTATAAAATGACTCAAAACCATATCTCTTTATGAATAAAAATATCATGATAATAAGTGTAATTATACATTATCAACCATCGAAATGAATGAGGAGTTCGTTCTAGCAGCTACTACATTTGAGGAGAAAGAGTTAGTCTTTTTTATGGTTGTTGTCGCTAAAGGTAAAAAGAAGATCCTAATTGGGTAACTTCACTTTTAAAAGAATATGAGTAAGTTGATGAAGCGCTTCAGCTACACTACTCCCGGGAAAGGATTAGACAAGTACCACCAAGGAATTCTGGAAGTCTTAGAACCTAAACCTCTTGTCCCTCATTTTGTAGTGGGCTTCACTCCTCTTCATAATAAGGTCTACATATATAAGAGGCCTAACTTTTGTAACATGGTCAATATTTGTGCTTTTGGGATCAAGTACTATACAAGTGATAGCCCGAACTTGTTGAGCATGAAGGTCAAAAGTGGCTCGATTTTCAAATTTTCAAAGATGTTTTCAACTTTGAGACTTAGCTTCATGATTGGTTAATCAGAGTCTCTTCAGAAAGACCTGGTTCCTCTTGTTGTTAATGATAAAGGAAAGGGTAAAAACTTATGGAAATTGATGGAATCGAGGAATCTTCCGTAGGGGAAATTCGATCTTCCTACTTTATGGATGAAGAAATTGAAGATCATTAAACCCATCTTAAAGTTACTCCATAGTACTTTAGTTTTGGAAATAACAAATTAATTAGGATAGTGAAATTAATTAGATACTAAGTATACTCTTAATTAAGTAGTCAGCTTGAGTTTCTTTTGTGATAAACAACTCAGCTCGGAGTAAGCTTAATTAAGTTAAGTCTTAGGGTTGTAGAGATTTTTGGTGTTGAGCTAAGTATTAATAGAAAAGAAACTCAGCTTTAAAAGTTTAAGTGATATGTCTCTGTGCATGCTGAGTTACTTTATGCGATTTTGAGTAATGTAACGCCATTGCCTTCAATGAATTTTGTGAAAGCAAAATATTCTAGTTGATGCATTTCATGTTTTAAAAAGGATTTGGCACTAAAAATAAAGGAATATTCAAGTGGTCCAAACTATTAAAAGGTGTCAGTACAAAGGTTGGCGTGTAGTCCCTAATATCCAAGACCAAAAGGTATGAACTGATAAGCGCCATTTTTCCTGCATCCCCGTGCCACTACAATCGTAGCAAGAGATTCAATCACAAAGCTCTACGCTACATCTTGCACCCTCTCTACCAGTAGATACACTTTGAGGAATCAACACTTGATGAGAAACTAATCAATGAATTAATATCGCACCTCAATGAACAAAATTACCATCTCTAAATATCTTTAAATCCGTCTTAAACGAGAAGAAATGGAAGTAGTGAAGAGAAGAGATTTTGGAGCTCAAGTTAAAAAGAGAAGTTGCAACAAATACTTTCAGGATCTAGAACTATAAATAGAGATTGAAGTAGAATTTAAAATTTGGTGAATCACATGAACTTCTAAAGAGCTGAAATTTTTTTCAAGCAATCATAGCCTTTTATAATTCCCTCAAGCAATTCTCAAACACAAACAAATCATTTTTATTCTATTTATAATAGAGAGAATTAATTAGACATAAAATCAGCTAAGTCATTCATTGTAAAAGAACCAACTCATTTATAAGTTTAGTTCTTGTTCTAGCATTCAAATTCTAAATTGATTGATTGCAGTTTGAGAAGGGTACTCAAACTGTATAGAGAGGTAGTTAGCTTAGAAGGTACCTACTGTAAAACTGCTACTCGCTGTTAAAGGCTTCTCCACTTGGTTAAAGGAGTTAAAAATAGTGGATTGAAGCTTGGAAAGAATATGGGGATTAGAGGTAGGCTAGGGGCCGAATTAGGATAAATTCTCTCATACAAAATTTCCTTAACTTTATCTTTATCTTTTTCTTTTGTTAGATATTGCTCAGTATATGCATGATTCTCCCCCAATTTTATCTTGCTTGATAAACCAACATCAGCTGAATAAGTTTTACTTAGCACAGCTTGAGACAAAACCAAAGGGAGCATGAGATGAGTGGTTTGCGTAGTTTATATTTAATAGTTTGCGCACATGATAAGTGTATAATTATACATATTATCATGATATTTTTAATCATAAAATGATATGGTTTTGAGTCATTTTATACTTTATATAAAAGATTTCACGTGGTATGTAGTTGTTGTTGATGCAAGTGTAGGTAAATCTTGGGAGTGAAATGATCAAAGATGGAATTCTATGTAAAAAGCATGAAAAAGGTGCAAAAAGATGCGTGGAACACAAGGATTTGGCTTAGGATCGAAGATGTCGAAGATCGGTAAAGTTGCAAGAAGAATTCTGAAGAAAAACATAATTCACGGTCATGACACCCATTCACGGTTGTGACTTGTTATTCCTCAAAATAGAAAATAATCAACCAATAGTCACGACCGTGACATGTAATTCGTGGTCGTGACTTGTGACGGTTATTGGTCAACTCTTCTCAACTACCAACCGCCGGATAAAAAAGATCAACTGCCAGATGAAAAGACACCTTTTGGAAGTCAACCAATCATGAAAAGGTGCCTTTCCATTGTGGTTGAGGATGAATCTTTTCATCCAATCACAATGAAGTGATGCAACCCTTCACCAATGGACATGACTCTTTGTTTGGATAGACGCAACCCTTCATACTCTATAAATAGGGTTCAAAACTCAAATAATATCATGATATGCATGGTGGATGTGAGGCATATATTGTATGCATAGATAGAGAGTGAAAATTATGTGGATTTCACTAGTTCAAAGTTATAGCGAGAAAAATGTATAAGTGATTCGATTCTTATTTCGATCACTAGATTTCTCCACATATTCTAGTGATTGTTGTATGAGTGTAATTGCAAAATACTTATCAATAAAAGTTTTTGTTCTTAAAACTTTCATTTGTTCGATATTCATAAAGAATAGCATCCTAACAGAGGTTCTATACGAATCGAGACCAAATTCAAAGTAGATGCAGGAATTGTGGGAATTGATGACTCCCATTAAAGAGTGGATACGGTTTGATCAACATTAGCCTTCACTTGTATACCTTACAACTTTACTTTGTTTTCTTTTTATACTTTCTATTTCAAAGTTTATGATATGTCTATGTGTCATAATGAGTATTTCATCTTGCGTCTCTTATATTAATTAAGTTATATGCTTTTGAGTTAACTTTAAGAATGATTTCGGGGTTAACAAGATTGTGTATAATTACTAGGTCTGTGATTATAACAATGTTTAATAAGCTAACATTTTTGGAGTGGTAACTTGCTAAATATGGCTATGTGAGAGTAACCCGTTCTAAGCATAGTATTATTATTATTATTATCCAAGTTCTTTTAAGTGTCATAATTTATTTACCCTAGATCTAGAAAAGTCATTTCATGTGTTGCTCTGCTGTGAATTATTGAATATTTGAGCGTCTAGAATTGAGTTTGTTGAAGTTATCTAGTGTATGAAATCTTCTTGATGATTTTGCATGTTTTTCTCTACTATACTTGTTCTTAGGGAATATCTATATAGTTGACATCTTCTCTAATCTATTCATGCATCTGTCTATTCATCCATCTATCATCAAAACCCTCTAATCAAATTCTCTACTTTTGTTTATTCTGTAACTCTAGTTGGTCTTGAGGACCGAATTCCTTCCCTATGGGAACGATATCTTTTAAAACTACATCGAAACTGTATACTTGCAGTGGTCACCATTTTTCTATTTAATAAGCGGTATTGATAACACCTGTTTGCATTTTTAACTTTTATCTTATCAGTAGAAAAGTGGGGAACAAGGTTTTTTGCTTCATCACTGAATATAACCCCATTTAAATTAGTATAGTCAAAACCTTACGATCAAGTTTTTGGCACCATTACCGGGGAAGACAAGTGCATTCTAGAGATAAAATTGCTAGAGACTATGATACATTTTCTAACTATATTTATTTATTTCTTTCTTACACTGTATAATTTGTCAATCCTAAATTGAATGTGAAAAAGAATATGAAATAATCATCTTGGAGGTGATACATCATATTATTACATCTGAATTCTCGATAAATAGAAGAAATTCTTCTATTTTTCCTATTCTAGTTCGCGACCCCCATTCATGCTCGTGAATTCCTGCATAAAACTTTCTATTTCTCAAATTCATTAAGTCACAATTGTAATAATTTATCACGATCGTGACTTGTGCGATAACTGCAGCAGTTTTGCAGTTATTTGATGGTTATTCCACTAACTCCTATAAAATTGATGTACGATTGTTCATCAATTTCCCACTTCTGCAATCTGAATTTCTATATCTTGGGTGCAAGACAACGAACTCCCTTATGTTCAACAACCGGGTGAGTATTTTCGTTATATGGATGGGAATTATTTGAAGAATATCGGACTTCTACAAGAGAACAATGATGTCTATTCTTTCTACTCTGATTCCAATCGCACCATGAAGCTAATCTCAACTCATGAAGATTATTCCATTGGCCCATCTAATCCAACCGCTAGACGTTGTCCTGGAAAGGCTCCGATGATCGAAAAAGAAGATGAAGAAGAAGAAGAAGCTCTGGAAGATTGGAAGGTGAGTATGCATAAAAAATTGGACAATTGCCAAGCAAAACTTGGAGTAATGAAGAAGGACATGAAGATTCTAAAGAAGAGTAATAAATCGATACTTTGAAAATTACTATCTTTCTTTAGAAAACAAAATTGTCAATTTACTCCTAGTCCTCCGGATTCCCCTTCTCAATAGACGGGTTTACTCTTTTCTTATCTTTCTTTACTTTTCTTTTTCAAAATTTTTAGACTAGGTGATTCTTTTTAGTTTTTAGATTTTTCATTTTTAGTAAAATGTCTCATAATGAGGACATTGTGTTCTCTAGTGTGGGGGGGCATTTGTAAAAATCCAAAAAATCCAAAAAAATTATATAAAATTAAAAAAATTGAAGAATTTGAAAATTTTTCTTGATTTTGTGTTATTTATACTTTATCCATACCTATACTAAACCAACATATGTTCCAAGGTTATTGTGAGTGTTAGGTATTACAAGTTGATGTTAGTGCAAATTTCGAACAAAATGTTTCGAGTTTGAGCGCACGTTGAGATTATGAGTGCTACTAGCACAACATTTTGCATTTTGCAAGGATGAGTTGTGAGTAACATTCGAAAGCAACATTCCAAGTAAGTTTCGATATATATTTCAATGCAACATGAGTTAGTATAAGTTATATAGTTTTATTTTAATACTACCGATAAGTTTTGAGTGGAGTAATATCTAGTAGTGTTCTTACTATGAGTTTTATATGCTATTCTCTAATACATCCTATATGTATTGAGTGTGTTTAAAGTGTTAGGAAACTATAACCATAAAACTTTGAAGTGAACAATAAAGGATGAGGGTATTACGAGAGAAAAATCAAAAGAAAGAGAGCATAACCAATGAGTTTAAGAAAAAGTTGAGGAGTGGTAAGGAGTAGAAACTGCAACCATTCAATGAGTGAAAAAAGAAAAAGTAGCATAGCACAAAAAATGGGTGCTACGAATCTGTACTACAAAAACATATGCTTAAAAGAAAAAAATTAGAGAAACTTGTATGGAGCATAAAATGCAACCACTAAAAAAAGGGGAGAGTGGTATGGAGTATAAAATGCAACCACTAAGAGTGTTTTAGCATCCTAGATTACTGAAAAATGCCTTGAGTTTAAACTTTCCAAAGTGTGCTCCCTTTGTCCTTTAAACATTATTCTATACTTGAGAGAAGGAAATATTTGAGTAAGCATTTAACACTTAAATGAAGATGCGATTCGGTTGACACTCCATTAAGAGCAAAGGTATGCAACTGAACTATATAAATTGCACATTACTAATTTGTGGGAAATTTCAAACTTTTACTTGAAACTTATGCAACGTGGGAATGTGGTACTCACTGCAATAGTCTTTCGCCAAATGAGGTACAAACTTGAATTACTATCTTATACACTTCTGTTGTGTTTTCCTTGAGGACAAGGCAAAAGTTAAGTGTGGGGGTGTGATAAGTGTATAATTACACTTATTATCATGATATTTTCAATCATAAAACGATATAGTTTTGAGTTATTTTATACTTCATATAAAAGATTTCACGTGGTATGTAGTTGTTTTATATGCAAGTGCAGAAACTAGGTGAATCTTGGGAGTGAAATTATCAAAGATGGAATTCTATGTAAAAAGAGTGAAAAAGGTGCAAAAAGATGCGTAGATTACAAGGATTTGGCTTTGGATTGCGGCTGTTGAAGATTGGTAGTGTTGCAAGAAGAATTATGAAGAAAAAATCAATTCATGGTCGTGACACCCATTCACAGTCGCGACTTGTTATTCTTCAAAATAGAAAGTTGTTAACCAATAGTCACGAACGCAACATGTAATTCGCGGTCGCGACTTGTGATGGTTATTGGTAAACTCTTCTCAACTACCAACCGCTAGATAAAAATGATCAACCGCCATCAACTACTAGATGAAAAGACACCTTTTAGAAGTCAACCAATCATGAAAAGGTGCCTTTCCATTGTGGATGAGGATGAATCTTTGCATCCAATCACAATGAAGTGGTGCAATCCTTCACCAATGGACATGACTCTTCATTTTGATAGACGCAACCCTTCATACTCTATAAATAGGGTTCAAAACTCGACCAATCTCGTGATATGTATGGTGGATGTGAGGCATATATTGTATGCATAGATATAGAGTGAAAATTGTGTAGATTTCGCTAGTTCAAAGTTATAGCGAGAAAATGTATAAGTGATTCGATTCTTATTTCGATAACTGGAATTCTCCAAATATTCGACCGATTGTTGTATGAGTGTAATTGCAAAGCACTTATCAATAAAAGTTTTCGTTATTCAACATTCATTTGTTCAATATTCATAAAGAATAGCATCCTAGCAGATGTTCTGTACTAGTCGAGACCGAATTTAAAGTAGACGCTGGAATTACGGGAATTGATGACTCCATTAAAGAGTGGATACAGTTTGATCAACTTTAGCTTTCACTTGTATACCTTACAACTTTACTTTGTTTTCTGCTTATGCTTTCTATTTCGAAGTTTATGATATGTTTATGTGTCATAATGAGTATTTCATCTTGCATCTCTTATATCAATTAAGTTATATGCTTTTGAGTTAACTTTATGAGAGATTTTGGGGTTAACAAGATTGTGTATAATCACTAGATCTGTGATTATAACACTGTTTTGTAAGCCAACATTTTTGGGGTTATAACTTGCTAAATATGGCTATGTGAGAGCGACCCGTACTAAGCATAGTATTATTGTTATGCCGGTTCATACAAGTGTCATAATTCGTTTATTCTAGATCTAGAAAAGTCATTTCATGTGTTGCTCTGTGATGAATTATTGAGTATTTGGACGTCCAGAACCGAGTTTGTTGAAGTTATCTAGTGCATGAAATCTTCTTGTTGATTTTGCATGTTTTTCTCTACTATACTTGTTCTTAGGGAATATTATATAGTTTACATCTTCTCTAATATGTTCATGCATCTGTCTATCATCAGAACCCTCCAATCAAATTATCTACTTTCGTTTGTTCCGTAACTCTCTTTGGTCTTAAGAACCGAATTCCTTCCCTGTGGAATCGATATCTTTTAAAACTACATCGAAATTGTATACTTGCAGTGGTCACCATTTTTCTATTTGATAAGCAGCATTGATAACACATGTTCACATTTTGAACTTTTATCTTATCAGTAGAAAAGTGGGGAACAAGGTTTTTGGCTTCATCACCGAATATAAGCCCATCTAAATTAGTATAGTCAAAACCTTGCTATCAAGTTTTTGGAGCCGTTGCCGGGCAAGTGCATTCTAGAGATAAAATTGCTAGAGAGTACGGTACGTTTTCTAATTATATTTATTTATTTATTTCTTAAACTGTTTAATTTATCAATCCTAACTTGAATGTGAAAAAGAATATGAAATAATCATCTTGGAGGTGATACATCATATTATTACATCTGAATTCTCGATAAATAGAAGAAATTCTTCTATTTTTCCTATTTGCGTTCACGACCTCCATTCACGCTTGTGAATTCCTTCATAAAACTTTCTGTTTCTCAAATTCTGTAAGTCACGATTGTGACAATTTATCACGGTCACGATTTGTGCGATAATTGCAGCAATTTTGTAGTTATTCGACTGTTATTCCACTAACTCTAATAAAATTGATGTGCGACTGTTCATCAATTTCTCACTTTTGCAATCTGAATTTCTACCTTTCCAATCACAAATATATTCCACATTTGAAATCACTTCATTTCTTTCAAACTTTTCTTTCATCTTACAATGATTTTCGTAAACAAATCCAATCTAGTTCCGCCAACAAACCTACAAGAATGGTACAAGGCTCCGTCCCGATACACTCATCATACATTAACATAACTTGGAAAAGAATTTTAAAATCTAAAGTTAACAAGCTAATCGTCATTCGCCACCCCTCTGACTGATTCTATAAGCTATCAAGGACCAATAAGTGGTATCAGAGTAGATCCTTAGCTTAAGATTTCACTATCTTGAGTAAAAAGATCCTAATAGCTTATAATTATCCATCCTACATTCCCGATCATGGGCAGACAACACTCCTCAAGCAATGAATGTTTGTAACTAGACCTCCACTCTTCGATGTTCAACATTACATTTTTTTGGAAAAACCACATGAAAAATTCCATATAGTCTCAAAGAAGGAAAGAATAGTTAGCTATAAAGCTTGGTCTTCGCAATCCTACAATTGTGAGAAATGGGTAGAGAGTTATTGTAAATCTTAAAGATTATGATGATGCTGACCAATGCTTCTCAAAGAGAATGTGGCCATCAATTACTTACATTTTACATTAGACTTGTTTGAGTTTAACCAGGTGTGAGGATGTAAGACTGCACAAGAAATATGGAGGAAGCTTGAAGTCAACCATGAGGGGACTGATAAAGTGAAGGAGACCAAGATCAACTTAATGATCAAGGAATATGAGCTATTCCAAATGGGTGTCAGTGAAGGTATTTAAAGCATGAATACTTAGTTCATTTACATCATCAACAAGTTGAAAAGATTGAAAAAGAATTTTCTAAGGAAGAAATGGTGAAGGAAATTCTAAGAAGTCTCACTAAGGAATGGGATACTAAGAAGAGCACCATTGACAAAGCTCATGATTTAAAGACCTATAGCTATGATGAGTTAATAAGAACCTTGCTGACTTATGAGATGTCATTGAGAAAATACAACGATGATTTGAAGAAAAGCAAGGGGAAGGAGAAAGAGAGCATATCCATTATTCTCAACAAAGACTCATCTAAGTAAAGTTTTTAGGATGATTCAGATGCACAAATGGCTCTGCTAATTAGATTGTCCAAGCACTTCATGAAGAAGGATGGGAAAGAAGTTTCTCATCAAGAAGAAATTCACTCAGTACAAGAAGGATTCAGTCTTGATAAAAAGAATGAGGCTTTCACAAACAAATGGAGTGACTCTGATGACACATCATCATCTAATGAAGAAGTATAATTTTCTGCCAATCTCTACTTGATGTTGATTGATGGAGAAAGAGACGAAAGCTCAACATTAGGTGTTAAAGATAGCAATTCCATTGCTAATCAAAATGCTTATAAAAATAAAGGAAAGAATCCCAAAACTGAGTTACACTCTAAAATTCCTTTATCCATGGAAGAATTTGCCCAAGTACCCTTTGATGTTATGAAGCTGAACAATAAGTCAGGAAAAAACAAAAGATGTGAAGATTTATAAGACATTGTTGTATCCTTTAATATTTCCTTTTTTCAAGAAAAGGCTAAGTATCATGAGGGTCATAACAACAATCACACTAAGAAATTACATGAGTTAACAGTTGAATTAACATCTTTGAAAGAAGTATGGATACCTCCTCCAGCTAATAGCCTAGCTCTGAGTAATCACACTCACAACTCTATTAAGGAAAAGAAAGCTTTTCTAATGAGGAAACAAGCTAACCCTAACCAAAACCATCATGTAATTTTTGTGGGAAAGCTGGACATGCCACTGTTTTATGCAGGCATAAAATTTTTTACTATTATTAGTTTGACTGGAGTATCATAAGCTTTACTAACAAGGGAGGACTCGACCCAAAGGCATGGTTCCCTAAAGAGACTTAAATGTTTTTCAGGTGAGCCTAAGATCCCCTAATGACACTAAAATGTGGTATTTGGATAATGGTTTCTCAAGGCATATTACTCGAGATAAGGAGCAGTTCATCTCATTGGAGTGTAAAAGAAATGGAAGTGGTAGCTTTGGGGATAACTAAAAAAACAAGATTGTTGGAAGTGGCACAATGGGTGTCAGTCCTTCAATCGAAGAAGTTTCTCTTATCAAAGGACTGAAGTTCAATTTGCTTAGCGTAGGCTAGCTTTGTGACAAAGGTAGAAAGGTTATATTTGACTCAACAAGATGCTCAGTAATTGACTGTAAGACTAACTCAACTATTCTCTATGCTAATATAGTTAATAATCTTAATATGATTGACTTATCCTTTGGTTCCACTAATGTTTATCTTGTATCTAAGGAGGAAAGTTCGTGGCTTTGACATAGAAGGTAGGGTTATATAAATATGAATACTCTGTCCAAACTAACCAAAAAGCAATTAGTTATGGGTTTACTCAATATCGGCTTAAAAAAAGGATAGGCTTTGCTTAGCTTGTCAACTTGGTAAGCAGGCTAGAAATTCAATTAGATCAATTAACATCGTAGTAACTAAGAGGCCGTTGGAGCTCCCACACTTGGATCTTTTTTGCCCTATTCAACCAATGAGAATGGGAGGAAAAAGTTTTTCCTTATGTGTAGTTAATGACTTCACAAGATTCACTTGGGTTACTTTTGCTTAGTAGAAAAGATGAAACCTTTGAGTCTTTTGTAAAACTAAGTAATATGATAATGAATGAACTGGGAATTAAAATCAGTAGAATTCGAAGTGATCATTGACATGAATTCGAGAATTTCCATTTCAAAGAATTTTATTCAAAACATGGTATTGGCAAAAACTTTTCTACTCCTTATACACCTCAACGAAATGGGGTTGTATAAAGGAAAAACAAAACTATAGTTGAGAAAGCGAGATCCATGTTGAGTGATAACAATCTAACAAAGTACTTTTGGGGAGAAGTTGTTCACAGCCTAGTTTTTCTTCACTCAGGTTTTAATTAGCCCAATAATGGAGAAAACTTCTTTCGAGCGTTGGTGAGGGCGCAAGCCTAAGATTGGTTACCTCAGATCATTTTGCTAGAGGTGTTTTATTTTAAATACCAAGAAGCAACTAGGAAATTTTGATCCTAAGGTGGATGAAGTTATCTTTTTGGATTACTCAACGAATAATAGGAAATATAGAATATATGTCAAAAGAACCGGTCTATTAGAGGAGTCTATGCATTTGATTTCGATGAAACTAACAATATAGGTGGCCGAGCCTTTGATGCTGATGAAGAAGGAGTAAATCATGAAGAAAATTAACTCAACATGCTTGTGAGCAAACGGCGTCGGACCCGCGAGGTCACCACTAGGCGCCAACCCTGTGAGATAGGGCATGTGGGGTTTCCATATTGAAAATAGTGTGGTTTGTAATTTAAAGAAAGAAACGTGTTCGTTTAACAAGTTTAATAGACTCGAGATCAGAACCTCTAGCCTATGGTACTTAGAATCGCCACCCGGATCAGCTTTTCTAGAAAAAAATTGGTACAACTTACATCTGTTAAGCCTAAATGATACCATAGTTCAGAGATTCAGGCCTTTGATGAGTTACTTACTTCATTGTTATTTGAGTTAACATTATTCCATTTTGGAAACCACATTTATGATACTACGATTCAATCTAGATGTTTTTGGCTTATGCTTTTGGTTATTTAGAGCGCATGCAGAAAGCGGTAAATAAATAAAATGTAAGAAAGTAAACACGTAGGAAAGTAAATGCGCCTAATCTACATGATTAATTACATCTTGGGATGGGGGATTTACAATTTGCCTAAATACATCGATATCTAACATATGTTACATTTGATAAATGCGATACTCGAAGGAAATTAAACACTAACATACATCTATCCTAAACTACACGCATCCACAAAGGTTAGCATAAGGGATATTCCACAACCCAAATATGTACCAAGTGTACCATATATGATCGATTTAGATTTTGTCTAGACCCATGTGGTCGAGGTAAAAACAACAGAGATTTTGAAGTTCTTATCTTATAAAAATGATTCATTTTCAATTTCAACTATGTTGGTCATTTTTATTAGTCAAAATGACGCATGTTATATTGTCAGGTCGATTATTCGGTAAATTTGATTCCCTTCGTGTGGGTGACCTAAAATAATATTAGAAACATAAATCTAGGTCGAACATGCATAATATAGTAATTGTTTGGGTTAACAACGGTAATGATGTCATCCATATTGTTACCAACTTCCCTATGAAGGGCGATATCGATATGGATGGCCTAAAGCACTTCCGTTACTACTCCAAACCTTAATACACATATCAATAAATCAAAAAATCATATATAACTCCTAAAAAATTCTAGCTTAGAAGTTTTTTACCACTAATGATGTATTTCCAAACTCAAACGGGTCTCAACGGGTCATGCTGAGCCCAAATGATTCGAAATTGAACAAAATGAAGCCAATTCGAAATTCTTTCAATGCAATGTCATTAAAGAAATCACAAATGATGTCTTTAATGATGTCATGATGTTGTTAACAGCATTAACATTCCAGACCTGCAGAAAACACACAGAAATAACAAAATCTAAAACTTCAAATGATCATAACTTTTGCTATACTTAACCAATTTGGATGATCTTTATCATTACAGAAATCTCAAGATGTATGGAATATGTTTATGTAAAAAAATATTAAAAAATATTTGAAATATTACTAAAATTCCTATAAAATAGTTTGGTGTGCAAATATGGAAATAATCGAAAAGAAAATGAAACTTCAAAAAGGCAAGCATATAAATGTAAGCACAAACTCTAGGAACTCAAAGGCTTACCCTGTAGTCATATAT
>CATIWQ010668100.1:0-36145 GCA_949673415.1 Euphorbia schlechtendalii
AAAAATGTTTGCTAAGTTGAAAACCCGTGAAGGCGACTCAGGCAAAAATTAGGACAAGGTGAGGAATAGAGAGACCGCGAGTTAGAAAACCTGCTATAGGCTAACTAGCAGCATGACTAAAATCATTAGAAAACTTGTACCCTTTTAAAGTCGTTCAATGAAATGTATTATGTTTGCAAAGATTTATGTTTATGCTTATATGAATAGTGTGCATACAGAATATCGCAAGTAAATAAAATTATACAAAATTTCATAATCCAAGAATAAGTTAAAAACACAAGTCAGAAAATAAATGAAGAAAATAAATAAGATCTAAGGGTGCCAGTCATTCCATCGTGCGTGCTTCCTCGAAGTATGGGGAAGGGGGTCCAAACCATCTTCATCCCTCTCCCACTCACGAGACACTAGAAAGTGTTGATCAGCATCGGGGAGAACCTTGATCTCACCAAACCATCCACGGTAGAATTTGTCAGTGTCATTGGTCTCCAGGGCAGTGTAATCTAGTATAATGACCCGAAAGCACGCCCAGAGTCTCCGTATAGCATCAGGAGTGTCAGGACCGAAGTCGTGGAAACGGGTCAAGCATAGAGACCGAGGAACTAGTTGCTGATGCCCGTATTGCCTACATAGACGAGAAGGGGAATAGGACGTAATGCCAAATAGCCCCATCAGCAAAACACAGAATCATGGATATCGGTAACCATGAACGGAATCTCCAACCAAGGGCTGAGCCAACGAACCTCAGAAGATCAGTAGGAGCCCAGAATATCGACCCAAGCGCCTTCACTCAGCAAATGATGGTCCTTCTTGGTGAAGCCTCTAGGACCATAATGCGAAGGGAGGTATCGAGCCTTCCTAAGCATGGATCGGCAGTCAAGCGAAGCTTCTCCAACAGCCATACCTATGTTAACCCATTCGTTTAAACAAATAACGAAAATCATGAAAGAAAGAGATGATGAAAGAGAATTACCTCTAGTAAAGAAAAATGGTCTCTTGCTAAGTCCTGATTCATCGAAGCAGGGTGTAAGTGGACCAAACTCTCAGCCAAGGCTAAAGCTGCAAGAGAAAGGCCTATAGAGAGTGGGTCAATGATTGACAGCAAGCGGGAAGACACAATCGCGCTAACCCCATAAACAAATTCCGCTACAAGAAGTAGAGTCACCATTGAAGGCCAAGCTAGATGACTGCTGGGTGTATTCTCACACTAGCTAAGGACAGCTTCAACCCGAAAGCCACCAACATCAGGGGGAGCTGACAAAAAGCACCCGCTGGACTCCAAGTTCCGTAAACCCTTCAGTTTATCCTCTCCTCAAATTTGGAAAGAAGGAAAGGTGAAGGACAGTCTCGTGGGGGATATTGGCGTCAACTCCTTCGGAAAAGGGAGCCTTAGAATAGCATGAAACTCCTCGACCAAGGGACAAAGCTCGAAGTTGGCAAAGTGAAAGACATGAGTGGTGGGATCCCAAAACTTTTGAGTAGCACGAATGAAGGACATATTCACAAACCTAGAAGCAAGGTATTGAAGACCCCACAGACCAAAACTCTCAATCCTCCGCCAATCGGGTCCCCGAACTGTGTAGAGAAAGACCCTCAAGATATATTCACAAGCTCGTTATGGGCCGACATCAGAAAGGAAAAGAGCTAAAGAAAATTCCTCAAGACCGGTGTTGCCTACACACATTAACCATGTACATTAGCATTGACATTCATTCATGTATATAAAAAAAACCATTCACAAACAAGCAATCATATACATAAAATAAAACACCACATGCGAGGACCCGGCACTACGAAAGGCTAAAGTCCCCTTTTCTTTCATAAATCAGAAGTCTTTTCTTTAAGATTCTACAAAGCAGAGCTATCTAAAAAGTCCAGTTCGAAAATAGGAATCTAAAACTACACCTAAAAGGGAACTCCTAAGCATGCATCGCCTACATGTTATCTCCACCCACCGGATCTCAGGGTAACATGGTAGACATCTCAAAATCCTCAGCACCTAATCCCCTGGGAGCACCACCTGCTGAACCGGACACAGGAGGAGGCTGGGGAGCGTGAAGAAAATCGGCGTCCCATTCAGGAGTGAAGAGTCACCCACCATCTAGGTCATCAAGTAGGGAATCGATATTAAATGTAAGAGGCTGGTGAGGACACGAGGTGGAAGCTTGCACTTCGGCTCGAGCCTGCTCTGCTGTAGCATTTTGCTGCAGCAACTCCTGATACTGAACCTGCAAATTTTGGTGATTAGCCTCCAAACCTTGGTAACGGACTCCCAACTCCTGGTGGCTAACCTCAAGGCTACGATGGCTGATATCGAGTGACTGGAAGCGACCGTCGAGCTCCCGATAGCATCACTTGAAATCCTTACTACTCGCCGCCATATCTTACAATCATAAAACATGTCACGAAAATCACATCCATGTGCATAAAAACATGGTATTTCATGCATCGCATATGACAGGTCAAGAAGAATGCCATACCAGTGTAACCCCATCCTGTGAGAGCATCAAGTCCCTCAATGCAAAGGAAAGACGGGCAACCCGATCCATCTCCTCATGTATGACTTGCAAAAGGAAAGGAGTGAGTAAGTGAATGTCAAGATGTCCTCAAGGATCCCTTGTGATGTAAAACTCATGTGAATAGTGTCGGAACGATCATAAGCCAATGTGTGAAAGCTCGGGGGAAGAGGCACCACCCGCGAGGTCCCCATGGAACCCATTAAGTAAAATGTAGAGTCAAGGGGAATCGCAAACCTCCCCTCTATGACGCCTGCAGAGGTACTCACGTCACCGACCGCAGCATTCAAATTAGGCACGTGAACCCTCTTCCAGGCAAATTCCTACGAAGATAGATAAACAGTTAGAAATGGGATCAACATGGATAAAATAGTTAACACATTTCGTACCTGGCACCCCACACCAGCGCCGCTAGCACCTGCCCTGGAACCACCATCAACTCTCGGACCCCTAACACGAGGAGGGGGATGCGCCTCTTCGGGCTAAATCGGGGAATGAAGCTGGAGCAGTCTCTCCCGAATAAAGGCCTCGTAGCCACCGCGATGTCCTGAGAGCCTGACACTATGCTCCTCAAAGAGTACCTCCCGCTCCTCTGGATTAGTAATCACCAAGTACATCAAAAATAGTCTGGTAGGAGGCGCAGGCGGAATGCGCCTATCAGATACTGGCTTGGTTCGCCACAATTGAATACGCTCACCTAAGTACCACTCACGGGTCCTGGGCCCCTCAAGGATGAAGCAGTTACGATCCATGTCGCGTCGAATCTCCTTTACCATGTGATAGCTTGGAAAGTCCCGCCATGGGTTGCACTCCACCTGAAAAGAAAGAACAACAAAGTCAGAATAAGTTTAAAGATAAAAATATGATCACATCCATCGAAACGAGGTCCATCACCTGCTCAAGAGTTAACTCACAAAGATGTTGATAGTAGCTAGTGGAATCCAAAACATCCCCCTCGAAAGAAGAAGAAATCCAAGCCAAACACGGAGCATCCTCTGGAGCATCAACAAACTGCGGGGCAGGAAGGAACTGATAGAAGAAGGCCCACACCTACAAAAATAAAGTGGTATATTAAGGTTAATCAATAAAAAAAATTGACGCATGCAATTCATAAAGTAAGTAGATAATACCTAAAGAACCATGGGGCAGCAATGTAGCGACCGTACATGACCTCGAACAGCCAAGTCAAGAGCAATATATATCTGAGCCAGGATCACCCATGGCCAGTTAAGGCCACTAACCTCGTCCAGATCCGCTAGCGGCTCAATCAACCCATAATTGATGTCGCTGTTCGAGATCAGGAAGAACGTAATACTCAATAGGGTGGCTAAAAATGATCGAACATACAAAGGAATCTCAACCTCGGAAATAGACTATCAACTCGTCTAGTAATCGAACAATGTGCCATAACTTAATGCCTAGCCTCTAGGGTCGACACCGAGAAAGTCTCTAACATGGTTACAAGCAGTGGGAGCCTTGAAGAACCTCTCTAAAAAAGCATCAAATTAGATCACAGTACCGGTCCATGATAGACCAGTGATCGCGATGATATCAGAAGGGGTGATGGTAACCTCCCCGATCAGAAAATGGAAGGTGTGCGAAATGTCACACCACCTCCGTGTTTGCGTAATTAATGTCGCATACTGTAATAATGTAGGCTGTAAAGATCACGCCTAATGACCAAAACCAGTGGCCTCGATGGCTTGAACAAGCCCTTGGAGAGAAGAGGCGTGATGATACCATGACTGTATGGTGGAATACCCACCTGTAGGGCGAAGTGTGGGGGATTGCAAACAAGATCAAATAATATGCATTTTGTAATTAAAATGTAAAAATGGTGAGAAGAACACTAAAATAATTTCTTTTTCCAAACAATTCAGATCTAAAGCACGTTTGGGTCCCAAACTTTATTTTCACTTAAAAAAAACGTAGGAGCGACTAGGCCCCCGAAGCGCGCTGTTGGAAAAATCCGACGAGCCCTCGGGGCTACGCCAGACATCTCTAGCGAGGAGACCATAGGTCCCTCGCCAGAGAGTTTGGAAGGGTCAAGCCCTCGCGCAGACTTCCTTGTTTTGCGTCGAAAAAAAATTCCAGTAGACCTAAATTCATCTATGTTTATTATTTCTAGATTAAATTCCATGACATGGTTTAAGGATCAGTTCAAATCTAGTTCCTAAATAGGATAAAATAGCATTAAACGGTAAATAAAAATGTTTTCAGCAAATACCTCGATCCGGGAAAGGTGAGGTTGAGCCAGAAAATCACGATCTAGGGTATCTATGGGAGAAGTAATAGTAAACCCCAGCATAGTATCGGTCGCTGCCAAACCATATGCGGCGTCAATGATAACAGAGAATACTCCGGGATCATCAGTAGGCTGAGGAGTGAGACTAGAGGTGAAGCGGGGTCCCCTGCCAGCTACCTTAGACAACATTTTTTGGTAAAGAGAATAGAGAGAAAAAGTTTTTAGAGAGAGAGGAAGAGTATGAAAGGTGATAGAATAAAGAAGGTGGAGCCATATTTATAAAGAAAATAAGTGGGCCCCACATAATATTTATTTTATTATTTTACAATGGAAGCCTCCAACACTACAGAACGATGCATAGGATACCCCCGATATTCCTCAAAACTCATTTAATTCATTTATTCCTTAATGTTTTAATTTTTGATAGAAGGGGCAAAAAATTTTGCTCTGCATAAACTCAATCAAATAATTAAAACATTCATCGTAAAATATATTAACATTATTTTCTTTCTGATTTTTTACAGGAAATAAGTCAATATCTTAAGGAAATTCAAAACATAACCGAAGAAGGAAACGGTTATCTCGACGGCTGAAGAAAGAAACAACCTCCTTTATCAATCGAAGAATGAAACAGCTACCGACTACGACAGGGACACCGCAGAAAGAAACGGTAGACACCTCACAAGGGGCACCAAGTACCTAAGAATTCCGAAGAAAGAAACGGACAACCATACGAAGACGCAGCGCCAGAAAGGAAGGCCTACTTTTATCACCAATTGAAAGCAGGAAGTCACCAACCACATCAGTCAGGTATTCTCTTTATCCCTCCGCTCTTTTCATGTGATAATACTGGTTAGACAACCAGCAATGATCACACGAGGGGCAGTTGTGAGCACTGGATTTTGTACCAGCTCGCGTGTTCGATGATGATGACTTTTTTAGGATTTTATCCTTGAATCACACAATTTTTGAGTATCCTGATGCATCCGAATGGGAATTCTCCTAGTCTCAAATTAAAAAAAAGATGTTTTTAATAAATTATTTAATTTATTAATTAAAATATAAATAAATAAATAAAAATTAAAAATATATTAATTAAAAAAAATATAAAATGCAAAAAAATGCATAAAAGCATGATGGAAAACCGGATCCGAGGACCCGCATCGCCAAGAAGTGCGAGTCGAACCTAGCCAAAAAAGGGTTCGGTGAGGCAAGCCTCGCCAAGCTTTGGTGAGGCCATGCCTAGCCAAAGTCTTTAGCAAGGCATGGCCTCGCCAAAGACTCTGGCAAGGCCCCTGCCTCGCCAAAGAACTTAGCGAGGGGCCTCGCCAAAGTCCCAGTGAGGGCCTCGCCAGGAAAACTTGCATTTTTTGGATTTCCGGGATTTTTCTATAAATAGTCGAGTCATTTTCGATTATTGGGATCCTGAAATTATCAGACAAAAATATACATTTTAGAACGACTTCAAATTCCATGAATAAAATGAACAATTTTTGGACTTTCTACTACAACTTTTTTACCTAAACAAAAAGACGAAGAGGATTTCTCGAGGACCTATCGGATTTCTTCGACGTGGATTCGTTCAGTAAGGGTAAGCCTCTGAGTTCCTAGAACTGCAATTCTCGTGCTTTTAGTGTTTAATTTCTTCTTCTGATTTCTTCTGCGAACCTAGGACTTTCTCTTCTTTTATTTTATTTTAACTGTTGTAATTCTTCTTCATCTTTTTCTTTATTAAAAGGAGATGTATGTTGGAACACCCCCCCGAAGGGAATAAAATATATTCCAAGATAACAAACTTCACTTTTTACCATGCGAGTAATTTCATTAATTAAAATGAGCAACCAATGTGCTAATAAAATGAATGGTTTTATTTAAATAACATACACGATATCGCGATATTTTTTTTAGGCCACATGGGCCTCGCCGAATTTAAAATCGAACATATGTGCTATCCCCTATGCTAACCTTTGTGGATGCAAGTAGATTAGGTTTAGATGTATGTTTAGGACTTCAATTTTCCTTCGGGTATCATAATTTCAATTTTTGGGAAATGTAATTAATAGGGTAGCGGGTGGTTGCATCCCCCGATTTTTGAAGCCTTGTAATTTTCATTTTTCACTTTTACTTTCCGTATTTACTTACTGTTTTATGAATGGTTTATTTTTTTCGCTTTGTGAATGATTTATTATTTCGCAATACGTGAATCACGCATTAAACTCCAAAAATGAACTAAGTGCAAATATGCACAATTAAAAGAAAACGGTTTTCTGTAGATGAAATTTAATGTGATCCAATGAGAAATAAGCAACTTATCCCGAACCCGAATCTCTGTCTTGGTAGGCCATCCCCTAGACGTTAAGCCTCACAGGACTCTAATTCCTGGAAAGAGCTAATCTAGGTGGCGACTCCACACTAAGAGACTGTGGATTTGGGTTCGAACCGATCTTAAACGTTTTTCGCCTTTTTTCTCTTTTAACCTTTTTCCCAGGTCCCCGACCCAGTGCTTTTTTTTCTTTTTTTCAAACACTCCAGTGGACCGTGCCTATGAAATCGCGCACTCTCGGCCCACCGCTCCGTGTCACCCGCTCACACATGTGTTTTTGAAGTACAGATTCGTACTTTGCAACCATTTTTCATAATATGTTACTTTTCTTCTTTTTTTCACTCATTGAATGGTTGCAGTTTCTGCTCCGTACAATCCCTCACCTTTTGCACAATTCATTAGTCATCCTCTCTTTCTTTTGATTTTTCTCTCTTAATACCCTCATCCTTTATTGAAAACTTTCAAAGTATTATGGCTATAGTTTCCCAACACTTTAAACACACTCAATACTTATAGAACTTAATCGAGAATTGCATATAAGCCTCATAGTAAGAACACTACTAGATATCACTCCACTACTAACTTATCGGTAGCAGTAATCTAAAACTATATAACTTATACTAATTCATGTTGCATTGAAATATATATCAAAACTTAATTTTAATGTTGCTTTTGAATGTTACTTACTACTCTTCCTTGCCGAATGCGAAATGTTGTGAGAAAACGCTCACACTCTCAATGTGTGGTCATAATCGAAACATTTAGTTCGAAATATGCACTAACATCAAGCTTGAAATACCTAACACTCAAAATAACCTTGGAATAAATGTTTGTATAGTATAGGTATGGATAATGTATAAATAATACAAAAATCAAGAAAAAATTTCAAATTCTTCGATTTTTTCATTTTATTTAATTTTTTTTTAGATTTTGGGATTTTTACAAATACCCCCTCACATTAAAGAACACAATGTCCTCATTGTGGAAGACTTTATTAAAATTGAAAAACTAATAACTAAAAACAAACAACTAGTCTAAAAATTTGAAAAAGAAAAAGAAAAGAAAAGAGTAAACCAGTTCTATTTAGAAGAAGAATCCGGGGGACTAGGAGTAAATTGACATATTTATTTTCTAAAGAAAGATAATAATTTTTGAAGCATCAATTTATTACTTTTCTTTAGAATCTTCATGCCCTTCATTACTTCAAGTTCCACTTGGTAATTGTCTAATTTCTGTTGCATACTTGCCTTCCAATCTTCTAGAGCTTCTTCTTCTTCTTCTTCTTCTTCTTCTTCTTCTTTATCTTCTTCTTCAATCATTGGAGCTTTTCCATGATGATGTCTAGCGGTAAGATTAGATGGTCCAACGGAAGAATCTTCATGAGTTGAGATTAACTTCTTGGTGTGGTTGGAGTAGGAGTAGAAAGAATATACAACATCGTTCTCTTGAAGAAATTTGGTATTCTTTAAGTAATTCCCATCCATATAACGGAAGTACTCACCTGGTTGTTAGACATAGGGGAGTTCACTTCTTGCACCCAAGATGATAGTGGTGATAATTTCGGCCGCCCAATCTTGTTTCTCATACTTGTAGAATTCTTCTTCATCATATCCCAAATAATATCCATGAATTCCGCTTTTTGCTTCATCAAAGCGCAAGAAAGAACAAACAAATCTTTCTTTTGGACTTTGGTATTCTCTACTCGATAAAATACCAAAGTGGAATGGTATTTGTGGAGAAGAAGAATGCACTCATCCTTAATAAGTTTATTGGGGGAATTTTTAGGGTCGAAGACTCTCTTACCCATTAAATCTTCCCAAACTCGATTTGGTTGAAAAGAATCCATCATGCTTGATGAATTTTCATTTTCAAACCCGAACCAAGCATTCATCATCTCTCTTGTGATGGTGTAATGCCTTCCTTGGTTGCGATATTGAATCGCCCTCTTCCTTTTGTCTTCAAAATCGAATGTCACTAGACATTCTAAAATCTAATCACGATTTTGTGAAAATCACATCCCCATAAATTGGCTTAAAACCAAATCAGCAAGATACATCCTCATTTGTTCATAGTCCTAGAGTCTCCAAGAAAACCAAATCAAGAAAAATCATACCGTTGATTTCTAATTTATTTAGAACTTGGAATCTCTTCCCTTCTTCACATGATCGAATCGAAAAAGGACATCCGTACTCTTGTTGATAATTCGGGATTTCTCTTCTATTTACAGGTACGTTAACACGAGTCATTTTAGTGTTTTGAAGTGAAGGTTGAAAAAGGTTTTAAAATGTAGAAGAATAGATATGAATTCAGAACTTTTGTAAGTATTGTAAAAGTTGTGGTGGCTAAGCGTTCAACCTAGACCTATTTATAGAGTTCCAAAAGGTCTCTAATTAGCCACAATAGTTAATATAGCCGTTTATCCTTCAAACTAGCTGTTATTGGCAATTTTAGCCATCTGTCATGTGTTAATTTTTGATTTGTAATGGTTATATTCTACCTATGTCGTGATCGTGAAGGCCTGTCACTATCGTGACTTTCTCATAATAGAAATAGAAAGTTTCACTGCAATATGTCACGGGCGCGATCTATAGTCGCGGTCGCAACTTTCTGTTATTCTTCTATCTTTTCAATTTTTAGACTTAGTCCTATAACACTTAAGAAAACAAATATGTTAAATATAAATATTTCATTAAATATATTTAACAAATTTTTAATAAACAAATAATTGAACAAACAAAAGAAAACAAATAACAAACAAGAAGAAAAACAAATTGTACAGAAATCCTAAATCTAAATGAAAAGTGAAATCTATTCGGAGGGAAGCGATTCTATCATTAGGTCAATCTTGTAGTAGGATTCCTTTAGATCTCGCTCGACATCAAACATAAGAGTACGAATGTCGTTGATTTTCTTATGAATTGAGATCTGGCCTCTATAAGTTCATTCAACTTTTGACGGAAGTTGGTTGTACTACATTCTTCCTCCCTTGCTATTTCCCGTTCTCGACGTGTATTAGATTCCACTCTATCATCCCATGATTTCCAATCGTAGGTGATTTTATCAACCTCAATGCACCTGACCAAAAATCTATACTCGAAGAAAACATTAGTTTTTAACTCTGAAATTTCATCTTCATAAATAAAGACTTCATGTCGTAGGGCATTCTCCCAACTTGGCGTAACATATTCTCCATAGTTCGACATCCGTACTCTTTCATTCTAGGGTTCTGTGTGGCAAACATGAGCATCTATATCATAATCCAAGAAATATTGACAGGTACGCCATCCCCAATTACTTCCAATAAAAACAATTCTTCGGGAATGACAAGGTTGAATGATGACTTCCCAAACAATGTTCCACTTAAATAAAAGTGTAGTTCGAGAAAACATGGGTCATGAATCCACCAGTTATAAGAAGATTCACATTTTTGCTCGGTTTGGCTAGTCAGACAATTTTATGTCTGTAAGGGATCCCATCTAGGAAGCATCTTATAATAGCAATCCTTCGGAAAACCCATATACCTTTCCAGTGCCTTCCTTGTTAACTTATACTCTTTCCCATGGTGGTGATAAACTAAGCAGTTCTTCTTATCCTTCTTCTAAACCTATGTGACCAACATTTCCATACAGTTGTCCACACTATTTCCCAGAGTCACGTTCAAGTAAATGACGAAGTTAAGAATCCTTAGATAGTACATAACACTGTCATAAACACCAAGGTTGATGAAGCTGTTCCTATGAATAGTATAGGAACTCTTAATGTTAGCCTCCCTTATGACTTCATAATGATCCCCTTATTCTCTAGAGTGGATCAGGAATGGAGCTTCATACCATTCCTGGTGATTTGTAGGCAAAACCAAGTTGGATTTGTTTGCTATAACCATTATGAATGAAAGAAAGGATTGAAAGAAATGGAGTAGTTTTCGGATATGGAAAAGATTTGATCTTTGAAAGGTAGAAAATCAAATTGTAGAGGTGAGGATGTATGATCACTCCAATGTTAATTTTATAGGGGTTAGTGGAATAACTATCGAATAACTGCAAAACTGCTGCAGTTATTGCACTAGTCGCGATCGTGATTATATGTCACGGTCGGGACTTATAGAAGTTGAGAAACAGAGAGTTTGTACAAGGTATTCATGAGCGTGAATGGGGATCATGAACAGGGATCGTGAACGTGAATAGAAAACATAGAAGAATTTCTTCTATTTATTGATAATTAAGATGTAATAATATGACGCATCACCTCCAAGATGATTATTTCATATTCTTTTCACATCTAGGTTAGGATTGACAACCTATATAGTTTAAGAAAGAAACAAATAAAGATAATTAGAATATGTACCGTACTCCAGCAATTTATTCTCTAGAATGCACTTACCTTCCCCGATAACGGTGCTAAAAACTTGATCGCAAGTTTTTAACTATACTCGTTTCGAAAGGCTTATACCCGACAACGGTGCCAAAAACTTGTTCCCTACTTTTCTACCGACAAGATAAAAAGTTCAAAATACGAACAGGTGTTGTCAATACCGCTTATCAAATAGAAAAATGGTGACCACTGCAACTATACAATTTCGATGTAGTTTTAAAAGATATCAATCCCTTAGAGAAGGAATTCAGTTCTAAAGACCAACTAGAGTTACAGTGTAAACGAAAATAGTGAATTTTTGTTGGAGGGATTTGGATGATAAATGGATGAATGAATAGATGTATGAATAGACTAGAAAAGATGTAAATTATAAAGATATTCCCTAAGAACAAGTTTAGTAGAGAAAAACATGCAAAATCATCGAGAGTATTTCGTACATTAGATAACTTAAACAAATAAGGTTCTAGAAGCCCTAATATTCAATGATTCATTGCAGAGCAACACATGAGATGACTTTTCCAAGTCTAGGGTAAATGAATTATGACACTTATAAGAACCTGGATAACTATATTACTATGCTTAGTACGGGTTTCTCTCACATAGCTATATTTAGCAAGTTACCATTCCAAAAATATTGGCTCACTAAACAGCATTATAATCACAGATCCAGTGATTATACATAATCTTGTTAACCCTGAAATCAATCTTAAACTTAACTCGAAAGCATATAACTTGATTAATACAAACGATGTAAAATCAATTACTCGTTATGACACATAGACATATCATAAAGACATATCATAAACTTCAAAATAGAAAGTATAAGTAGAAAAAAAGTAAAGTTGTAAGGTATGCAAGTGAAAGCTAAAGTTGATCAAACCGTATCCACTCTTTAATGGGAGTCGTCAATTCTCACAATTCCTACTTCTACTTTGAATCCGGTCTCGACTCGTACAGAACCGCTTTGTGAATCTTGAATAAAAGAATGTTGAAGAACGAAAACTTTTATTGATAAGTGCTTTGCAATTACACTCATACAACAAATGATCGAATTTTTTTAGAAATATAGTGATCGAAATAGGAATCGAATCCCTTAAAACATTTTTCTCGCTAAGACTTTGAACTAGCGAAATCTATATAATTTTTAATTTCTATCTATACATACACGTATAACATGTATCACACTATCAATCCAAATTTCTACCTACAAATATGGTTGTAGTTGAACCCTATTTATAGAGTACGAATGGTTCCGTCTATCTAAACGAAGAGTTGTGTCCATTGGTAAAGAGTTCCATCACTTCATTTTGATTAGATGCCAAGATTCAACCTCATCCACAATGGAAAGGCACCATTTCATGATTGGTTAACTTCTAAAGGGTGTCTTTTCAGTTAGTAGTTGATTGCGGTTAATGGCGGTTGATCGTTGTTATTTGGCGGTTGGTAGTTGAAAAGAGATAACCATTAACCGTCACAAGTCACGACCATGAATCACATGTCGTGATCGTGAACATTGGGTTGTAGTTTTTTGTTTATGAAGAGTGATAAGTTGCGACTGCAAATAGATGTAACGATCGTGAAATGCTGTTTCTTCATGATTCTTCTTTGCCGATCTTTTACAACTTTGATCCTAAGCCAAATCATTGTGTTCCACGCATATTTTTGCATGTTTTTCACTCTTATCCATAGAATTCCACTTTTGATCATTTTACTCCTAAGATTTACCTAGTTTCTGCATTTGCATAAAAAATAACTACATACCACGTGAAATCTTTTATATGAAGTATAAAATGAAACAAAACCATTTCATTTTATGATTGAAAATGTCATCATAATAAGTGTAATTATACACTTATCAACGGATCCAAGCTGTACCGAATATCCCAGGCTATACAAAATATCATGGAAGAGAAAATCCAGGTGGTGACTTTGTAACATAGGCTAGTTATTTTAAGCCTTGAGTCTTTTTGAAGATTTATTTTCTCATTTTCGAAAACAACCATACCCCATTTCATAGGGCTGGCGCCTCATGGAAACCTCACGGGTCTTGAACATTATCCGCTCACAATGGTGACTTCGTTGGGGATCATTCTTCTTTTTATTTTTAAAGTTTAAAAGACTTTGATGAGTATTGCAAAGTTGTTAAATGAGTTTATCCATCTCTAAAATATTTCACCAAAGCATATGCATTAGATAGATTAGCTTTAAGGTTTGGGTGCCAAATTTTAGCATGAAGCCATGAAAGGACCAATTATTGCCATATTGCATACACTTCCCCTATTCTCACCTATTTGGGGAAATGATTGAAGTGTATCATAGTGAAACAAGATCCTTCTACATCAACAACCCTTATAACTGAACTCATATAGCATCTTTGTAGTAACTTCCCTTAGGGTGTACAAAAATGTCTCTACGTGATTTATGTAGGTTCGGTCTTTGAAATCCTCACAATGTCGAGATAATCCAAGACCACATTTAGAAGTTGAACCTTTTATTCAGTGGTTGGAAGAATTATTATTGTGTGCAGGCTACATGCTATGTGTTTAAATTGCTTTACGTCCAATTTCTTATGTAATCATCATACTAACCACATTCTTTTATGCAGATACTAACTCAAACACACTTATCATATTTTATTAGTTTAAGGTTTTAGAATGCTCGTGAAATATCATGGCATCATGAATAAACCAAAACATCATAAAATACCCCATCGATATTCATTAACCATAAAGGTGCTCAACGTCGCATCACCTTAGAGAACGTACCAACTCACATATTCACTCATTAGCAATGCCCAATCGTTATTCGAATCTTTACCCAATTTATTCATATACTCAATTCATTCATTTCGCCACATTTTTTATTTCAAATAATCATCAACAGTAAAATTCCAGATTCATAAATGCATTATAAGGGTATAACGCATTGTTTTATCCAAATAAAAAAGTCCACATTCATGAGTTAGTCATAACATAAGGATGTTATTTTGGAAGGGTTTAACTACTCTTTTTGCATGTTTCAACTTAAACGTGATCATTCCATTTATTCCATTCAAACTCATCTCTTGAGAGATTGCATTGATCTCCCAACCTCCATATCCTATGGAGGAGGAAGAATCATTACATTTACTTCATGAGTGTTTGAAGAATCTTTTAGGGATAATCATGAACCCTATAAAGCATCAATGCATGCATGTTCTGATTCATCTTTTCTTTGGAATTTAGCGTGGGTGCATCTGAAGGAGTATCTCATTTGTTTGTCTTCGAAGATCAAAATGCCATAAGAAGAGGTTGTTGTGTACTCTGATTCGAGCAAGGGGTTCATTCCAAGCTTTAATCATTCTAATTCTCTCTTACTATAACAAGTTATGGTGAATACATTAGGGGAAGATGTTCGCCATCTGGGCGGTCAACAAACTAAGTGGACTCTAATCAAGGAGAATGCTTGCAATCAGAAAATAGGGGTGATCCCCGATGCAGCATTGACTAGGATGCTTTTGAACCCATAATTTCAGACCCCTCTTCTAGCCTTGATGATGGTACTCTTAGTCGAGGAGAGGAATTCTAATCGAATCTCTGAATTACGCTTCCTCCTCCAATTATTGGGCATCACCCTAAGGGGTCACCCAACTCTAATTAGGATCATCCAAAGTTCATCCAACTATCAGCCGGGGGCATGCCTTTACTCTACAACCTAGTCAGGGTTCTCTCTTGAATTAGAGAACTCAATATTAGTCGACAACCATGTTAAGGTAGTTTGGTAATCTTTTACAGGGATAAGGATCGAGCAATTAGAGCCACCTTAATGTGAATGTTAGAATATCCTCCAATATCGATTTCCTGGGAAAGCCGTGTCTAAATTTTTTTACAAGGGGTTTGAGGGATAGTTATTCACCATTTTCTTTTACTTCATTCAGGAATACTTCTTTTCCATATCTGAATTCAAGATTTCAACCACATTACCCTACTCTACATGTGACTTTTTCGTAAGGGTTTACATCTCAACCCTTATCTCTGCTAAAACGGGCACCTCAATTCCAAGGCTCTTTTATCGAACCTGCCACTTTCAAGAATAAATATCAGACCTACCCCTAGCCGTAGAGTGTGCCACAATTTCTAATCTCACTGAGGAGCACTACTTATACTTAAACTCCTATTGCTTTCCCACTTAATTCCGAGACTCAAAATTAAGAAGTATTTGCTCAAGGGGTCGAGGGACCTATTCCTCAAGGTCTCTCCCCTGTAATGGAAAATTAATCAAAGTAGTTTTTAGCATCTCAAGCTAATCCCATTTTTACTTATCCTCAGTTGCATATCTGACAAGGGATGAAGATTGGATTCTTGAAACTTCACAACGCAAATATTAAATAAAGTATAAGGGAGAAAAAGATCCCAAAACTTACATTAAGAATTATCAGACTATTATGCACAATCTAGAAATGATCAAACAAGAGCGAGGAGAGATTTTCATGTCCTACTATGAAAGATGGATGGTCATGCATGTCTCCCTAAAACTTTATTTCTAAAAGATGACCGTGATGCTATTTGATGGAGCACTTCCATTCTATAAAGTATTCTTGGGGATTTATGAGTATTCCAGCTATGATGATGTGCTTGTCAAGGCTAGGAAGTTGGATAAAGCTCTCAAGATTGAGCCAACCTTCAACCCCAAGCAGTGGAAAGACGGGGTACAAGAGGACTTCCAAATGGGAAAAATTGCTTCTTTTTAAAAAGAAAATAAGGTACGATCCAAGTTGTGTAACCTGTTATTGTGATAGTTGTCTAAATATCAAAAAAATATAAACCCAATATCTCCCCTTCTTTTGTGCCATTAAATCAATTATTCCCTAAGCTTCTAGAGCTTGGAATCATGGATAACTTGAGGCAATTTATCCCATCTAAGGCTAATGAATGGAAGAACTTCTACGTTTATCATGTGGTGGTGGGCAATCACATGAATTATTATTATTCCCTACTTAAGGATATGCAGAAGTTGATCAAGGAAGGAAAGTTTCAAGCTCCTACTTTGAAGTTGAAAACTTTTGTCAATCTACCTTCCCATGTCAAAATGAAGGTATGAGCTAACTATAATCAATCCTTGAAGAATATGGGAAAGATAATAAAGCATCATGGACATACCCTTAAAAAAGGTTTACGAAAACATATCCTAAAAATCTTAAGAGCTATCGAGCTTGAGTTCTTCATACCCCAGGTAGAATTTGGTTGTTTTCATAGTCAAAAGCATAATGAGTACATGAAGTATACTTTTTATAACATGGCCAATGTGTATAACCACAACCAAGAGCTACACAAGGGGTATTTTGAATCTTTACATTACAAGGGCCACTCTTGTATAGGGTTTGAAGGGTCCACCTCAAGCAATACTGATGTTGCTGCTATCTATATTGTTAATCCTTCTTTGGTCATCCACAACTTTATGTCAAGTTCACCGCTCCTACTTTCACCCACACTGCCCTTGTTGATGGCATCTTGATTGTCACTACTCCTATCACTGATCCTCTTCATGTTGATCTCTCATGAAAGATCATCACACTTATTTTGGTCATCCATGTCCTTGTCACTCCAATTGCAACTAATGCTCCCATCACAAAGGAATACCCTCCATTGGTTGAGGAAAAAGAAATTATAATGATGTAATTTTTGATTTTGGTAAACTCTATATGTAAGACCTTTATTGTATGGAAAATTTCTAGACTTTTCTTGTTTGATGTTTTGCCTAACGGTGCCATGCATTCATATGATTCTAAAAATATCGTTTGTAGCATACATGATGTGTCTTCAAATGAAATTAACTTGGGCATAAATGAATGTGAAAAAAAGGAGATTGAAAATGTGCTTAGATGTCATGTGAGCGCTTTTTCCCGGTCGCATGAAGACATGCCGATGTGGATAAAGAAATCGCAAAGCACAAAATCCCAAATGATCTGAAATTCAGGCCAGTGAAGTAGAAATTTCTTCGAATGCATTTAAAATGAGCAAACAAGGTTCAGGAAGAAGTAGCAAAGTAGCTCAAAGATAAGTCTCTAGATGTTATCGAGTATCTGACATGGATAGCAAATATCATTCATGTATGGATTTCATAGGTTATCGAGTATAGAGTATCTGACATGGTTATCGAGTATCCCTTAGGGTTTGTATGGATTTCATAGATTTGAAAAAAGCATTACCTAAAGATGACTTCCCATTACCTCACCTTCATGTATTGGTTGATAGTGAAACCAAGGCTGCAATGTATTCCCTCATGGATAAGCTTTCTAGCTAATAACCAAATTCTCACGGACATCATTGATAAGGTTAATATGACATTTATTACCGCTTACCCGTTGTAAACCTCTAATTCTTTATTTGGCTATTGAAGAGTTCTCGGTAGGTGCAATACTTGTTCAAGAGAAGGATCATAAGCACGAGCACACCATGTAACACTTGGGTAAAAGGTTCTTGAGTATGAAATTCGATACACAGTAGTTTAGAAGACATGTACAATATTGGATTAGCTCACTAGGAAGCTCCAATATATTTTTCCCAATCATAAAGAATCCAAGTAGTAAACATGATTGATTCGATGAAGTGCTTTTGCCAGTCTAAGACTTTATCCGCCAGAATTTCTTATTGGCTCTTATTTCTATTTGAATTCGATATGAAGTACATCACTAAGAAGGTGATCAAAGGTCGAGCAGTCATGAAATTTCTACCTAATCAAGCGTTAGACTCAAATTACATCGAGAATCTAGATTTTCCAAATGAGAAGCTTGCAGTGATTAAAGTAGCTAGTGATGAACTAACTACGTTCTTTAATGGAATTATTAATCGTCGAGGGGTAGGTCAAGGAGTTATCTTTGTTACATTGTAGAATGAAGTTATTCCATTGTCTAAGCACCTTGAGTTTCTAATTACCAATTATGGTGAAGAATATGAAGCGTGTCGGTTCAGGATGCATGCTTTTAAAATGCTGGTGCATTGGAAATTAATATAATTGGTGATTCCGCTTAGTCATTCAGCAAGTTATCAGAGATTGGGAAATAACGGAAGAATCTCTTCGATCGTACCTTGACATAGTTTGGAATTTGGCGACGAAGTCCAAGAAATGTCTTATTCAGAAATTACCCCGAGATGAGAATCAAATAAGCTGATTCCTTAGCTACCCTAGCCTCTATATGGGAAGGCTTCCAATTCAAACCCATCATGCCTGTTTTCCTCCAATCTGCCAAAGAGCAATTATATTGTCATGCCATCTCGGCTACTATTAGTATGTATGAGAAACATTGTTATTAAGATATTTTTTGCTTGATCCAAGACAAGGAATTACCTCTAAAGGAAATAGACTTAGAATTATCTCTTTGTCGGTTGTCATCTATGTTTAGAATTGTTGGTGATGATCTCTTCAAGAGTACTAGTGATAGTTTGTTGCTTCGATGCCTTTTTGAAAAAGAAGCAACAATAGTCATGAATTGCATCCATCAGACTCTAGCCCTCACACAACCTTAGAAATAAAAAATTCAATGCCATGGTTAGTGGAACCGCATGATAGTCAAGTGCATCTCCAAGAGGAAGAAATGTCATTAATGCCAAATTTTTGGGACATTAGCCAGTTGCTTTCGTCCGATCTCCACAATCTTTCAACTCTTTGGCCATTCTTGATGTGGGGGATTGATATTATTGGTGAGATACGCCCTTCATCAACAAATTAACATCAGAATATCATCATCACAATCGACTACTTCTGGAAGTTGGTAGAGGTGGAATCTTATAATAACATAACCGCTAAGAAAATGGTCAAGTTGATTGAGAAGCACATCTTTTTGCGATGTGGGATACCTCACCATATAGTGTATACCAATGGAGTCTAATTTCAAGGGGAAATAGTTGATTTGATTGAGAAGTATGGCATCGAACATCAACAGTCTTCGAACTCAAGCAAACGGGGCAAGAGAAGCAACAAACAAGTCAATCAAGAATATCCTATCTAAAATGGTGACTACTTATTGAGACTAGGTAAACAAGCTTTCATTTGTACTTTGCGGATACAAGACTAATATGCACACACCCATAGACTAGACTCCTTTCTATTTAGTGTACATGATGGAAGTCATCCTCCTAGTGGAAATTAAAGTCAGAAACCTAAGGGTAGTTGTGGAAGCTAAGCTGAAAGAACCGGATTAGGCAAGAACTAGATTTGAGCAATTGAACATGATTGATGAGCATCCCATGATGAGCATCAGTGTATGAAAAAAGTGTACGATTAAAAAAGTCAAGCATCAAAAGCAACCATTAAAAGCGGGGAATTAGTCTTAAAATAGCTGAAGCCATCCAATGTCAATGCTAGGGGGAAGTTAAGACCCAATTGGGAAGGCTCATACATGATCAAGAAGATCCTTAGCAAAGGAGTGGTAAAGTAATTGATTTGGACAATAATTAGTTGTGAATCCGATCAACCAGGATTGGCTTAAGCACTATCAAGCTTGGGTTAAAGAATTAAAATTTGAAAAGCAGCATAATAAAAAATGAGATACATCGAGCAAGCATGTCACGTGTCTTCTTTCATACAATTGAGAAAAAATTAGGGTTTTTCTTATGAATGGTCCATCAAAGTGAAAACCCTAATGGGCGCTTTAAGCAAAAATTAGGTCAATGAGAGAAAACAATCCGCTGTCAACTTGTTTACTCGAAAGGGTATGTTGGCAACAAGGGTTAAACCATTGGTTAGTTTTGTACCCTTTTTTTCATTCAAGAAAACATCATTATTGTTGAATCATTATATGTATAATTATAACAGGAGGTATGTGTGTAGTTTTGAGAAACAACGTAAGTAACACAAGACATTGGTAAAAATAAAAGAATAAAAAGGAAAAAAGAAAGAAAAAGAAAAAAAAGAAAGATATCCTAAAAATATGAAAAGGATAGCATATGTAAGAAATAAGTCTGTTGGATTGAAAACCAAGAAAGGGCGGTCCAGGAAAAAGTTAAGACAATGTTCGACAGATTGAAAACCCTTGAGGACAGTCTATGTTAAAATATTGATTTAGTCACATTTTTTCAAATATGCAAAAGATGCCTAAGGTCATCTCCTAAATAAAGGTTGAATATCATCACACTCCTTCGCAGTAAGGATCGTCATAATGGGAAGAAATTGTACAAGCTTTGAGGCTTGATAAACATTATATCAAGTCAAGGCCAATGTTATACAGATTAGTGTTATACAAAAGAGGAATCTGAGTGTCAAATGTTTGAAAACTCATCAAAATCTACCCAGAACTAAATTCAAGCTTCAAACTAAGCTCTGATCCAAAATCAAATCAACCTTTTTCTTGGACCCAAGTGCATCCTTGTCACTAGTTTAAAGAAATCCCACATCAACCACTCAAGATTGCCTATTCACAACAAGAGCATTGGCTAGCTAAGCTAAAGCAATCAAAGAAATATAACATCCTCATGAACATACATATACTCATACACACATACAAACAAACAAGTAACTAACAAAGTACATAACATATATGAAAGCATTCATATTCGTTCATTCACATACACGTATGAGTGAAAAATTTATCACAAGATCTTGTCGATAACTGAACCTTATCATGCCACTATCTTATCATGTCATCGTCCTTGTAACACCACTATCCTGTCAAGACTTCACCTTGTCACACCACTGTCTTGCCGCCTCTCCTTCCTTGTCATGCCACTGTCTTACCATGACTCCATCCTTATCACGCTAGTGTCTTGTTGTGACTCCACCTTGCCATGCCATTGTCCAACCGTGTCTCCATCCTTGTCATGCCACTATCTTACCGTAGCTCCATCCTTGTCATGCCACTATCTTTCCACATCACCATCCTTGTTTCACCATCATCTTGTCATGTCACCATCCTTATTGTGCCATTGTCCTACCTTATCACCATAAACATTATTGTCATCGACACCATTTCCTCTTTCTCAGCACCCCTTAGGTTGAAAACCCATTTAAAACATCTTTTCTTTTTCACAACCATGATTTCTAAACCATATTTTGGAAATAAAACAAAATCAATCTTCCGAACAAAATTTTGGAGATAAAAAAATCAAGTTCTAAACCACATTTTGGAGATCAAAGCCAAATCAATTTTCCAAACTATATTTTAATATAAAAAAGATTTTCCAAACCACATTTTGGAAATCAAAACCAAATTGATCTTCCAAACCACATTTTGGAGATTAAAAATCAAACCAACTTTCTAAATCACATTTTGTAAGTCAAAATGCTTCGATCTTCCAAACTACTTTTTCAATATCAAACCAAATTCGATTTTCCATATCACATTTTGGATATCAAAACAACACACACCCTTTACTACTAAAATCCTTTTTATCCCCATTGAGTTAACTAGGAAATTCATATACATCCTTACAAAAATACCAAAGTCTTCTACGAGGAAACAATTCATGCATGGAGCAGTTCTACCTCAACAAATATTTCAGATAAGGCCTACTTCTCTTACTTAATTATTTTTCTTCATGTTTTAACTCATGATTAAAGGGCCAAAATATTTTGCTTCTGCAATGTAAATCAAGGATTTAAAATATGCCTTTACATGTTATTGATTTAAAATAATTTTTTTCTTACATGCAAATTTTCCTAGCCACATTATGGAGATAAAATTTAAGGTTACAACTAGGTGCTTTAATCTTGGAAGTCAACCTCATGAAAGTTTCTTCTTGAAGGTCAATGGAGACAACCAATATTTTCAGTTACAACCAGACACTTTAGTCATTAAAGTCAACCTCATCAAAGTTCCTTCTTCAAGGTCAATGGAGACAATGAAAATATTTTCTAAGTGACAACATGTCCCTTTACTCCTAAAATTTAACCTCTTCAAAGTTCCTTCTTCAAGGTCAACGGAGACAACCAATATCTTTCATAGGTTACAACTAGTTGCTTTGATTCTAGAAGTCAACCTCATCAAAGTTCTCTCTTCAAGGTTAACAAACCCAACCAATATTTCCTGTACGTTACAACTAAGTGCTTTAATCCTTGAATTCAACCTTGTCAAAGTTCCTTCTTCAATGTCAACGGAGACAATCAATATTTTCTCTAGGTGATAACCAGGAGCTTTAATCCTTAAGGTCAACCTTGTCAAAGTTCATTCTTCAAGGTTAACAACGACAACCAAAATTTCCTACTAAGTTACATCTAAGCACTTTATTCGTAGAAGCTAACCTCATCAAAGTTCCAAAAGGTGAACTTTCCATCCTCCAAGTTAACGTTGATGCCTCATGCTAGCAAAGGTATGGTTTCTATCCCTTTCTCTTTTCGCGTTACCATCCTGACCTATCTTAATGTTGATCGCTTGAGGGGTAGTTTGTGAGTATGATATTTTATCCGTTTCACAAAGAAATGAAGAAGAATATTTCCACTTGCTCTTTAGTTCAAGTGATCTGCATCAAGGTTATGAGATATCCTGAAGAGATCTTTGGGATTTTGAAAGTCAAATCATTAAAATCAATCAAAACCATCGAAAAAACCATCTAAGCACTAACCCAAAAATCCAAATTAAACCTCTTTGTCCACCCCTGACTGAACTGGTTGAGTCAGACCAGTCCAGAGACTGGGCGGGTGTTGGTTCGCCCAATCAGAGCAATCCCATAATTTAGACCCATACCATTCTGGTGGTTGCCAAACTGGTCCAGAATTAGCCTTGCATAGTGCAAGGCTGATTCTAGCTATTTTTCACCCCTTTATTATGTTTTCAATTCCTATTTTAGCCTTTATTATATCCGTTTTCATCCCTTTTGGACCTTTATATAAACCTAAATACATTGGAGATCGCTATAGGATAAAAACTTGAAAATAACTATATCCATGTGTTGGTGTCACGTCTTATTGTAGTATCAGTATGAGTATCCTAAGACATGAGATACAGGGGACCTTGTGCGAGAGTTGCTATACTTTGGGTCATAGCTATTCATACACTTGTTATCAATATGATACGAGTGATTAAGGGTATAGTGATGATCATTCATTTGTAAGCCGAGAATTCAAGATGGGATCAATTGCTCCTGATATAGTGATATAATAGGAATTGTACCTTAGGGCCTCTTATTGAAGTGACACACTCATAAACCTCTTATCAAAGTATGAGATTGATAGAATGAGTTTATAATCAATCTTAGTACATAAAGGTGAGTGGTGTTCTTTGTTAACAAGTCTAATTCTAAGATAACTTCGACTATTACATGAGCTAATCCTTAATTTGAGCTCAATAAAGTAGATGGTACTTAACCTGATGGATGTGTGTATTATATTGGTTACTGATGTAGAATTTGATCAAGTCATAAGCATGTGACGTTCCAATTATCAGGGGATAATACACCTTTTCTAGAATGTCCACTTGATTGTTTTAAGTTATCGAGTTCCATATTGTTTGAACACTGAGCCTAAATATTCTCGAATGGGAAGCCAAGTATAGGTTAACCTCTAGTGGCTTTATACATCGAGATTCTATGAGGTCACACACATTAGAACTTCACCAAACTAAATAAACAACTTATAGATAGTGTCTATACCGAGAATAAAAGGGAGAGTTAAACTAATTTTAGATGGACTATTAATTGGTTTTACCAAATATTAATCTAAGGAGGAATTGAGGAAAAATATAGTGTAGGGAGCAAGAGAATTATTCCCATTTCAACTGGGCCTCATGAACATGGGTTATTTGTGGGAAGAGGCATGCATGACAGCCTCATGACTACTAGAGAAGTGCTCACAGGCCACCGGCATGTGCTAGGGCATGCCGGTGGGCTATAAGCCCGCAACTACTAGGTAGTGGTTGCGTGGGCCTACATTGCAGGCTACCAGCACAAAACTGAAGCAGGCTTGGGGGACAAGGCAAGCCCATATGAGCTTACGTTATGGGCTAGGTACAGCCACCAAAATGCGAGCTGTGTGGGCATCGTGGGATGGGCATTTTCCCCATCCCGCATTACTAAAAGGGGGAACATTATACTCCCCTTACTACTATATCTATTGACCTCCTCCTCCTTTATTACTCCCTTTAGATCAACCTTCTAAGCTTTGATTCCTTTTTTCTTGCGATTTTTTGTGAGATCCTCCACTAGTTTCTCTAGTATTTGCAAGAAATATTTTAAAGGGTTATTACTATTTCAGAAAAAGCCTTGTCTGTTATTTTTTTAGGTTGTCTACAAGTGGTCTAGTAGCCACTTGCTAACCGATAAGTTTTCCCTCTACATGAGGTTTTGGTCGATGGGGTCTGTGTAAACTTATCATAGAGGTTATCCTATTTTAGAGGTTTATGCTAACGCGGCGTATGCATCTACTTATAATGCTCTAAAATTATATGCAATGTTTCTTTTAATAAATTTATAAACCTAAAGCATCTACGAAATGTTTCCATTGAGACTATATCAATCATTCCATTCTTGGGGGTTCCTTAAGGGGTCAATTTTAAGTTTTGAAATTTTTCCATACTAGTTTGCATATTCATTAGCTTCCTTAATTAACCATCAGTGGTATCAAATCCTACCTTATACTATGCATAATTGATAATAATATATTGAAATGTGATCTTCTATGAATTGATTAAAGTATACTATGCATGATTTAGGTTTCAATTCCTATTATAGAGAATGATGTGATAACTAGATTAAGGTTTTACTCAAACTTAGTCTAAGTGATTACCATATAATTAATAGTGTTTTACTATACATGTAAATGCTTTAAATTAAGGGTTGTTTAGTACTTCACTCGATTAAAAGAACAAAATCATTAAATGATAATTGTTTATGGTATAATGAATCGATGTGCCTATGGTTATTTTGGCAAGGATTGTACTTGACTCATCATTTACTTTAAGGGAGCCTCTCCTACCTGAATATCTCCATCGCTATTAGATTCGAGCATACAAAGGGACTTTTATGATTTAGTCAAGTTCTAGTATGAAAATTTGATTCCACATATGGTTTTACAATGTGGTATAAGTAGTTAAATTAAAACTTCTAGACATAGGTGCAAGAACTTAAAAATGGATCTGTTTTGTTTTGCATGCTATGGAGAATGTTTCCATAGTGGAATGATTATGATGTACTAGTCTTGAGCATGATCCTTTAGATTAATAATTCCAAATTGCCTGGAATTATTATTATCATAATCATATCCATCGTTAATTCATAAACTAGGGTGAGCCTAGTTGCACCAATAAAATCCTTACAACAATATTAAGGCGGTCAATTGTCTTCCTATCATAATTCATGCTATAAACCTTATTAATTGATGTAAGAACATGTACAACATGCTTTCCCTTAACATGTGTTTGGCCATGAGACTAGATGGGGTTAATGCCTTATCCAAAATGGGTTAGTTATCCATATCATTGGAGATAATGCCAAAATGGAGACATATTTGAGAAGTCATACAATGGGGTACGCACATCTCGAGAAACAGAACTCAAATAGACTAGAAATTACATGGAATGCAAATGGATGGGTTTTAACCATGGTTATCTATTATTCCTTAACTTGCTATAGGGGGGTCGTATTAGATGGGCTATGGATGCTACCTAGTAAGGAAAAATGGTTCGACCATGTTTTCCCAAATTTAATAGAAAGGGCTATTTGTATGTTGATAAAATAGTAGGAAATATGTGTTTATAATGGTTTATATAGAGACTTCATATTAAATGCATGTAAATGTACTAATGTTTGAACAATTTCTATCTTGTATCTAGGTTGAATATGATACCAATAAATAATACTCATATTTATATTGGTCTCCTTGGGAACATAAAGTATGTTGTTTGCAACTTCAGTGAGTGGTTGGGTACTGTTAGAAGAGTTCTTCAAAACTATTACCTTGATTATGTTCTACTTGATCCAAGTCCCAAACATCCTAGCAAGAATGTTTTTGCATGTGAGATGAATTACTATGAGAGGCATAAGGAAACATGTGAGTTTGTTGCAAAGCTAATGTTGGATAGTATGCTCTCAAAATGAACACACATGAACATAGTTCAAGATCTTGAGTCCATGATTCATCATCTCAATCTAGTGGAAACTTTGGAATGCAAATTGTTCAATAGTAAGTTATAGGGAGACACCTTGGTAGTGGAGTTGGTCATAAACATATATGATAACTCTGAGTAGTTAAGTGAGCTAGGTATTAGGTATAGTGATAAATTCTTGAGAGAAATGGTATTCAAAGGACTACCCAATAAATATGATTCTTTTAAAGAAATTCTTAAGAAGTATTCTCCTAACTGTATTTTAACCTAGCTCATGGACTTCCTTGAGATATTTGAGATTGAGTTTAGAAATAAAATGAAGGAACAAGTGAATGTTGAGGACCTAAAGTTGAAGAAACTTAATGGTTTAAATGTCAAGAGAAAGCTCATGAAGCGGTTGGAGCTAAAAAGGGAAAATTTTTCTCTTGGAACAAGCTCATCAGATAAAGATGAGAGTTGTGGCTCAAACTTTTAAAGGTTTATCCATACTAGAGAGTTTCTCTACAATTCCTTATGAGTGTACATGGGTATTAGATACTAGTTGTGGTACTCATATCTATACTTTTGTGTATGGGTTGCGAAACAATAGGAGGCTTGCAAAGAGGGAAATGGACCTAAGAATTGGAAATGGAGCACGGGTTACTTCAACAGCTATAGGGACATATAGCTTTCGTTTACCTATTGGGCTTGTTTTAGTTTTGAACAATTGCTATTACATTACTACCATTACTAAGGATATTATTTCGGTTGCGTGTTTACCAATAGAGGGATTTGAAATTTTATTTTTTTAATAATAATTGTCAAATTCAGAGTGATAATATTCTATATCCTCGTGGAATGTGTTTGAATGGTGTTTATGCTCTAGATACTGAAATTGATATTCTTAATATGAATATTGCTAAGAAACCAAAGTTAGATAATGAGAAATCTTCATACTTATGGCATTTTCATCAAGGCCATATAAATGAGACTCGCTTAACTAAGTTACAAAAATTTGGTGACTTTGGTCCAAAAGAATGGGAATCCTATGGGGCGTGTGGACCATGTTTAAAAGGAAAGATGACAAAGAAACTTTTCAAAGAAAAGGGTCAGCATGCAACAAGTAACTTAAAAACAATACATTCTGATGTATGTGATTCAATGAGTGTTAACACACATGAACGTTTCATCTACTTCATAACCTATATTGATGATCACTCACTATATGGTTATTTGTACCTAATGAGGCATAAGTCTAAATGTTTTGAGAAATTGAAAGAGTTCAGAACTGAAGTAGAGAAACATCTTGGGAAAAGTATCAAGACCCTTCGATCTGATTGATTTGGTAAATGTTAAAATTAAGAGTTTCAGGATTATATAAGGGATAATGGTATTTTATCCCAATGGACATCTCCTTATGCACCCCAACATAACAGAGTGTTAGAAAGGAGAAATCCCTATAAAGGATATAAGATAGAATAAATCCCTACGGATCAAAATATTGTGGATGGGATAACAAAATAATTAACTCAAGTTCATCATGACCATCATGTTAACGAGTATGGCGTGAAACACATGGGTAATTGGCTCTAATGCAAGTGGGAGTTTGTTAGATGTAATTTGTACCCTAGAGGCAATTAGAGATATATGTCTTTATTAGTCACTAATGTAAAAACAATTTTAGATTATTGTTTATCAATAATAAGACATCTTTGTTATATATCAACGACCGTTCTAAATATGTATCTCGCTAGTATAATGTATATGCTATTATATGTGTAAGTATATGTATATTCTCATTGATATAATAAGATACAGTCTGTGACTATTTCATAACATGAAAGTGCACGGACATAGTGGGAGCTATGTCTTTGCACACTTGTTACTATGAAAAGTCTAAATATCCCTAGTCAAAGTTTCATTGAGACTAGACATCAATGAAGCAGATAGACTAACATGTTTAGGATTACTCCTTGGATTGAATCCAAGCAGCCAATCTCACAAGCTAAAGGTGGTACCTTCAGTTAACACATGAATGTTTTCAGGTAATACAATTGAGACCGCTATAAGATAGACATTCGAATATAACTATATCCATGTGTTGGTCTCAAGTCTTATTTTAGTAGCAATACGAGTATCCTCAAACCTGAGATATTGGTTTCCTTATGAAGGAATTTCTGTACTTTGGTTCATACTTATTAATACCCTAGTGATTAGGATGATACAAATGATTACGGGTATAGTGATAATTGTTCGTTGGTAAGCCGAGTAGTCAAGGTGGGATACATCGCTTCTTATATAGTTATATAATGGGAGTTGTACCTTTGGCATCTTTTTGGAGTGACACACTCATAAGCCTCTATTAAGAGTATGAGATTTATAGAACATGTTTCTTGTCAATCTAAGTACATAAATGTGAGTGGTGTTCTTCATGAACAAGTCAAATTCCAAGATAGCTACGGCTATGACATGAGCTAACACTTAATCTAAGCTCAATAATTTAGATAGTACTTAACCTGATGGAAGGAGTGTATTGTACTAATTATTATTGCCGAATGAAATAAGTAACATGTACATGACATTTCGACTATTGGGGGATCATACGTCTTTGCTAGAAAGCCCATTTGATCATCTAGAGTTATCAGGTTCCGTAATGGTCTGGAACACTAATCCTAAAGGTTTCCAAATAGGAAGGCAAGTTTAGGTTAACCTCTAGCAGCTCTATACTTTAGGATCCTATGAGGTTACACACATTGAGCCTTCACTAGACTAAATAAAGAGCTTATAGATGGGATCTATACCGATAATAAAAGGGAGAGTCAAACTCATTTTTGTTAGATTATTAATTGGTCGAACCAAATATTATGAAAGGAGGAATTGAGGAAATAATATAGTGTGTGAAGCAAGGGAATTTTTCCCGTTGCAAGTGGACCTCGCGAACACAGGTTTTTGGCAGGTAGGGGCTTGCGTGGTAGCCTCACAAGCACAAAGGAAGTATACACAGACCAGCAGCATGCACTAACACATGGTAATGGGCTGCAGGCCCACTAGCACAACCCGCAAGGCCAGGCTTGCAAGAGAAGGCAAGCCCATATGGGCTGCACACAGAGCTTGGAGCTCTAAACACTCAATCCGTATGTTGGATGGGGATTTTCCCCATCCCAAATTGTTAAAAAGGGGAGCATTATACTCCCCTTCATCTAATATATAGTGGCCTCCTCCTCCTTTATTGCTTACTTCAGCTTAGCCTTCCTTTTGAGTTTTGACTCTTTTTTTTCTTGTGTGTCTTTGTGAGATCCTCCACAAGTTTCTCTAGAATTTGTGAAAAATATTTTGAAGGCTTATTCTTATTTTGGAAAGAGCCTTCTCACTTATTTTTCAGGTTGGTCTACGAGTGATCTAGTAGCCGCTTGCTATTCGATGTGTTCTCCCTCTACGTGAGATTTTGGTCAATCGAGTCCTTGTGGACTTATCATAGAGGTCATCCTATTTTGGAGGCTTGTGCTAACAGAGGGTTGTCAAAAGGGATCACTGCACTGCACTAGAGGAAGGCACACATCAACTGGTAATGCTCTAAACTTAGATGGTAGGTTTCTTTTAATAAGTTTTATAAACCTAGAGCATATATGGAATTCAGGAGTTCCTTTAGGGTTAATTTTAAGTTTTGAAATTCTATTATGCTATTTCGCATGTTTATTAACTACCTTAATTTACAATTAGCTTGTTTGTATCTAAAGATTAATATGACAATAGAAGAGGGTGTTGTCTAATCTGATTTGAGTGAGGGGTCCATTCCAAGCTTCAATCAATCTGATTCTCTCTCACTACAACAAGATATGGTGAATACATTAGGGGAAGATGTTAGCCATATGGGCGATCAACAACACTTAATGGACTCCAACCAATGGGAGGATAGCAATTTGGAAACGAGGGTGATCCCGATGCTGCATTGACTAGGATGCTCTCTAGCCCATAGTTTCTGGCTGCTCCTTATATCTCAATGAGGACACTCTTAGCCAAAGAGAGGAATTTTAACCGAATCTCCAAATTCAGGATTCCTCCTCTAGTTAATGGGAATTACCCTCAAGGGGATACTCAGCTCCAATTGGGATCATCCAGAGTTTGCCCCACTATCTACCAGGGGCATGCCTCCACTATACAAGCTAAATTGGGTTCTCTCCTTAAATAAAGAACTCAATATTAGTAAAAAACTGGAAGGTAGTTTGGTCATCTTTGACAAGTGTAATGGTTGAGTTATCAGATTTGTCACAATGACAATGCTAAGAATGTATTCTAATGCAAATTATCTGGGCAAGCTGTGCCCAATTCTTTACTACAAGGGGTTTGAGAAATAGTTATTCATCCATTGTTTTTTAGTACATTCAGAAATAATTCTTCTATTTATTTGAATTCAAGATCTCTGCCGCATTTTCCTACTCTGCATGTGCCTTCTTCAAAAGGGTTTACATCTCAACCCTTATCATTACCAATATGGGCACCTCAGTTCCAAGGCTCTTTTATCGAACCCGCCACTTGCAGGATTCAATATCAGACCTACCACCATCAGTAAACCGCATCAAAATTTCTTGTCTCACTGAGGGGTGCTGCTTACACCCAACCTCATGTGTTTCTCGTACTCTCTCCCAAGACTCAAACTAAAGAAGTATTTTCTCAAGGGGTCGAGGGACCTATTCCTCAAGGTCTCTCTCTTGTAATGGAAAATTTATGGAAGTAGTTCCTAGCAGCTCTACCTAATCCCATTTTTACTTATCCTTAGTAGCCTAATACAGCAAAGGATGAAGATTAGATTCCCAAAAACTTCACAATGGGAAAACTTATAAAGTATAAGGGCGAAGAAGATCTTAGAACTAACATTATGAATTATTGGACTAAGATGTATAATCTAGAAACGGTCAAACAAGAGCAACGAGAGATTTTCAAGTCTTACTATGAAAGATGGATGGTTGTCAAGTCTCTCAAAAGGATAGACTTGATTTCTCGGAGATAATCATGAAGTTAGTTAATGGAGCACTTCTATTCTACAAAGTATGCTTGGAGATTAATGAGTATTCCAGCTACAATGATGTGCTTGTCAAGGCTAGGAAGTTGGAAAAAGCTCTCAAGATTTAGCAAACCTCAAACCCAAACCGTGTGAGGATAAGATACAGGAGAACTACTAAAGGGGAAACCTCTACTTCTTTTCTAACCAGAAAACAAGCTACGATATAAGTTGTACAACCTGTAAATGTGATAATTATCTAAACTCCAAAAGAAGATAAACCGAGTATCTCCCCTTATGTCGTGCCTTTAACTCAACTCTTCCTTAAGCTTTGAGGGCTTGGGATCATGGATAGATTGATGCAATTTACCCCATCTAAGGCTAATGAATGGAAGAACTTCTAGAATTATCATGTGATGGTGGGTCATCACTGATAAATGTATAATTACACTTATTATCTTGATTATTTTCAATCATAAAACGATATGGTTTAGAGTCATTTTATACTTCATATAAAAGATTACATATGGTATGTAGTTATTTTTTATGCAAGTGCAGAAACTAGGTGAATCTTGGGAGTGAAATGATCAAAGATGGAATTCTATGTAAGAAGAGTGAAAAAGGTGCAAAATGATGTGTGGAACATATGGAATTGGCTTAGGATCGAAGCTGTCAAAGATCGGCAAAGTTGCAAAGAAGAACTTTGAAGAAAAGCACATATCATGATCGTGACACCCATTCGAGGTTGCGACTTGTGATTCTTCACAAGCAGAAAGTTGCCAACCAATATTCATGATCACAACATGTAAGTCACGCACGTAACTTGTGATGGTTTTGGATAACTATTCTCAACTTCCAACCGTTGGATATAAACTATCAACCTCCAGCAACTATCAAATGAAAAAACACATCTTGGGGATAGAGTAGGCACGAAAAGGTGCATATCCATTGATGATAAAGATGAATCCTTGCATGTAATTACATTGAAGTGATGCAACTCTTTGCCAATGGACATGACTCTTAGTTTGGATAGATGCAACCCTTTGCACTTTATAGATAGAGTCCCAATCCAACCATTTTGGTGGGCAATGTGGATGGCATATGCTTGGTGAATGAGAGAGCATAGATGATATGCATGTATGCATAGATAGAGAGTGAAAATTGTACAGATTTCGCTAGTTCAAAGTGTTAGTGAGAAAAATGTATAAGTGATTCGATTCATATTTTGATCACTATATTTCTCTACAAATTCGAGCGATTTTTGTATGTGTGTAATTGCAAAGAACTTATCAATGAAATTTTCTATCCTTCAACATTCATTTTTTTTAATATTCTCAAATAATAGCATCTTAGCGGAGGTTCTATACAAGTCAAGACCCAATTCAAAGTAGACATAGGAATTGTGGGAATTGACGACTCCTATTAAAGAGTGGATACGGTTTGATCAACTTTAACTTTCACTTACATACCTTACAACTTTACTTTATTTTCGACTTATGCATTCTATTTCAAAGTTTATTATATGTCTATGTGTCATAACGAGTATTTCATCTTGCATCATTTATATTAATGAAGTTATATGCTTTCGAGTTAACATTAAGAGTGATTTCAAGGTTAACAAGATTGTGTGCAGTCACTGGATCTATGATTATAACGTTGTTTAGTGAGCCAACATTTTTGGAGTGGTAACTTGCTAAATATGGCTATGTGGGAGCGACCCATACTAAGCATAGAATTATTGTTATCCAAGTTTATATAAGTGTCATAATTCATTTACCATAGATTTAGAAAAGTCATTTCATGTGTTTCTCTGTGGTGAATTATTGAATATTTGGGCGTCTAGAACTATGTTTGTTAAAGTTATCTAGTGTAGGAAATATTCTTGATGATTTTGCATATGTTTCTCTACTATACTTGTTCTTAGGGAATATTTATATAATTTACATCTTCTCTAATCTATTCATGCATCTGTCTATTCATCAGTTTACCATCAAAAACCTACAATATTCTTTATTTGTTTTGTTCCATAACTCTAGTTGGTCCTTAGAACCAAATTCCTTCCCTATGGGATCGATATCTTTTAAAACTACATCGCAACTGTATACTAGCAGTTATCATCATTTTTTTAATTAATTAGCAGTACTGACAACACTTGTTCATATTAAGAACTTTTATCTTATCAGTAGAAAAGTCGGGAACAAGTTTTTGGCACTGTTACCGGGGATAAGCCTTTTGGAATGACTATAGCCAAAATCTTGCGAGTAAGTTTTTGGCACCGTTACTGTGAAAGGCAAGTGCGTTCTAGAGATCAAATTGACAGAGAATGGGCAATTATATTTATTTGTCTATAGATTTATTTATTTTTATTTTTTGTTTACAATTTTAAGTGTTTATATTTTTTTATTAACATATTTTTCTTGCTTATTCATTGAGTTTTCTTTCTAGCGTGTGCATGCAAAGTACGCATAGTTTGGAAGAAAGTTTGGCATCTTTTGAATCAGAAATAGAACGATTTGGTAGGAGAAGAAAATAGATAAATAAGAGATAAAGAAGAAGGATGGCTAACGATGAACAATAAAATGTTGATCAGCCTCAAACAAGGCTCATGGATTATGTCGTTCCAACCATCAATGGTAATAATCGGGGAATTGCTAGACCACCAATTAATGCAAATCAGTTTGAAATCAAGCTAATATTACTTCAAATGATTAGCAAAAATGTGCAATGTTTTGGTTTACCCAATGAAAATACGAAAGCTCACATTGCAGTTAAACTCGCTTATTTCAATTTACGCTCCATGATAAAGCGAAAGTTTGGTTGAATTCATTACCCCCAAATTCAATTACCACTTAGAATCAATTAGCCCAAGCCTTTCTAACTAAATATTTCCCTTTAGCCAAAACTGCAAGACTCATTAAAGATATCACTTCCTTTACTCAAAAGGATAGTGAATCTTTATATGAAGCCTGTGAACGTTATAAGGAACTTCAGCGAGTTTGTCCTCATCATGGTTTACCCCAAAATGTGATTCTTTAAACTTTCTACAATGGAATAAATCATGCAATAAGTGGAGCAATAGATGCTATGGCTGCGGGATCTCTTTTGAAGAAAACTAGTCAAGAAGCCTTTAATCTTTTGGAAGATATGGCAAATAACAATAGTATGTAGCAAGTGGAGAGAGCATAAGTAAGTACTACTACTACTCCTACTTATTCGCATTCTACATCTACATCGTCTAGTTCAGTTAAAAAGGCCAATGAATTAGACCCTATTTCTGTTATGCAAGCGCAAATATCTACATTATCTCATACGATAGATAATATGCATATAAGTAAGAGTAACCCTTGGACATGTGAAAATTGTGGCAAAATTGGACACACTGCTTTTGAGTGTAACTTTAACCCATGTGTAGGGGAGCAATTAAGTTATGTTCAAAGTCAAGGGAATTCTTATAGCAATAATGGAAATAATTATAGGAGTTCTAATTGGAAGTATGGTGATAATCAACAAAAGAATTCTCAGGGTAATGATAGAATATGTCAATTAACAAGTAAGATAGATAAGTTTCTGGAAGGAGTTTGTAATAAGCTATCAGAGTCTAAGGAATGTTACAAGAAGTTAGAGAATAAGATGGATCAAATGTTTAAGAATCAATCATCTTCTATTCATAATTTGGAGATACAAGTTGGTCAATCAGCCAGTTCTATTTCATCTAGTGGATAAGGCAATTTACCTAGAAATACAGAAGGAAATCCTTATATAGCCCTTCGTAGTGGTAAATTACTAGATAAACCAAATCCTTTGGCTATGCTTGTTAATGATGTTGTTGAATCACCGGATGATTATCCGAGTAAATCAAATGACAAAGCAGGAGTGGATGAACAATCTAAATCCGGAAAGGTTAGTCCCCCTCAACCTCCATTTCCACAAAGAATGAAGAAGAAGAATGAGGATAAGAAATTCATTGAGTTCATCAACAAACTTAAAGGTTTGGAAATAAATCTTTTGGGCCATTACACAAATTCGAAACTATGGTAAGTTTATTAAAGAACTTTTATCTCATAAGCGTAGTATAGAAGGAATATCTAAAGTATCTTTAATTGAAGATTGTAGAAAAATAATAACTACTACAATGCCCACTAAACTTAAAGATCCAGGAATTTTCACAATACCTTGTGAACTTGGAAAAATTTCCTTTCCAAAATGTTCATGTGATCTTGGGGCTAGTATAAATCTTATGCCTTTATCAATCTTCAAAGAGTTAAAGCTTGATGATGAAGTTAACAGAACAAATATGGCCTTGCAATTGGCCAACTAGTCTATTAAACGTCTTTATGGCATAATAGAATATGTGCTAGTTAAAGTGGATAAGTTTGTTTTTCCAACAGACTTTGGTGTGCTAGATTTTGCATATGATGAAAAATGTCCTATAATCTGAGGAAAACCTTTTATGCATACTTCCAAAGCATTGATAGATGTGTTGGAAGGCAAAATTAAGTTAAGGATAGGTGATGAGACTGTTGAATTTAAAATGGATAAGGTTGATATATATCCAATGGATGAAGATATATGCATGAAACTTGACTTTATCTATGTTTGCATCCAATAAGTTGTTAAGTTAGATTTCATCCATGAATATGCAGTCAAGGGGTTGAGAAACTCCATTGATACTTAAATCTCTTATGATTACCAATATATATGTATA
>CATIWQ010668152.1:0-19680 GCA_949673415.1 Euphorbia schlechtendalii
TATATATATATATATATATGTATGTATATACATATGTATATATAAGTTTCGAAAAAAACGGCATTGTTGACATCTAAAATTTTAAAATTCTCTTATAGAGTAAATATATACCAAATATGTGATCAATTACATCAATGCACAATAAATTTATAATGATTTAATTGTTTTGGGTACAAACTCAAAATATTTAAAATAACACTACATCTATATCAAATTCTGATAAAAACTTCATGTATTCTGATATAAAAAGTTATAGTACTCACACATACAATAGAAAAAACTATAGAGTTTTTTTTTTTAATTTGCAATTAACAGAATAACTTGGAATATTAAATTGACACCCATACTTCGAATTGACATCTAAAACGTTATACTGATTTGAATATTTTTATATTTTATTACTTCGGAAATTTTATTATATATTTTTAATAAATAAAGCACTAAAAATAAGTCGGTTTAATTAATATGTTATAAATAAATTTTATGTCGTTTTTATAAAAGAAATAGTTCTCATATATACAAAATTTCACTTATTTTTTTATCAAGATCAAATAAACACAAATCTCAATGAAATCTCCACACCATTTTACTGATTGCATATCAACATCAGTTAAATTTTAGGTTAGTGATCGATAGAATCTCAAAAATATCAAACAAAAAAATTTCATTATGCCTAGATGAGAATGGTTCGAGATCATTGGAAAAGTATACATCCTTTCAACACTCATTTGACATTCATATGTTGGATTGATTCGAAACCACTAAATGAGTGCTACGTCATCACAACAGCTAACATGACACTCATCTAATGTTAACCCCTATCCATAACTAAAAGTTTAACCATAATTAACTATATAGAGGGCCAGTTCGACATTGGTTTTCCATTGTCAAAAATTATTGTCCTGATAAAGTTTGTGAGATGCTTTTAGGACAACTGTTGTTAAAGAATTAGGAAAGTAACGTTTAACTGTACTGTAAAACTATCCGAAAGTAAATGAGATAAGGTAAAAAAAGACTAACCATGACAGATAAAGGAGCAGCATACATCATGATGTTGAAGCAGGCGCCAATAAATCCTACAATAAGAGACCTCTTTTGGGTGGTATGGGCTAGACTTAACACAAGAAGTGTAACCACTACCATGAAAACAAGACCACCAACAAGTGCTAAACCCACTTTAAGCCTATTTTTCTTGTCCGAAAATACTATAAATAGTATCACATATATGAGCTCAATTGCTGTTCCTGTCCCATTGATGGTCACAACCAATATGCTCTTTGGGTGCACAAATGGCATCCCATATAGCACCCACACCATGCAATTCACCAGTGTGGCTAGGTACGGTGTTGCCGAGTATTGCTGCACCGAACTTTTCTTCCATATTTCAATAAAAGTCGGCCTGTAAAAGAAGAGATTTTAATACCATGTCATGAAAAATTATACAAATTTAGATAAAATCTACAAATAAGATTTTTTTTATAATTATAGTTACATTCATTTAAAAGTTGGTGTAAGTACTATAAAGAAAACGCGAAAACTCGAATTTGAAACGCTTCAGAAAGTGAGATCTTCTTTATCACCGAAAAGTATCTGAGTGGATAGACTCGTTGTTACAGTCTTTTTAGATCTTTTCAATGTCTTTATTGTTATACTTCATCTTATCAATAATCGAACTCGGTTGAAATGCTAGACGAGTTCTTGTATCTATAATTAAATTAATGGAATGATGAAAAAGAGAGCTTACACTGGGGATAAGAACAAGAAGAAAGAAATGACGTTTCCTGCAAATGATAAAAAAATATTGAACAAACATCAATAAGAAATTAATAAAAGATTTTAATTTTGTAAAAAAAAATTTTGTTTGGAAACGTACCTAAAATACCAACGACATTTCTTGCAGTGTCTGCAGAAACCATAGCTATTGAAGAAGAAAGAGATAGAGAATTCTGATTCTTTGAAGGTTTTGTTTTGAAGAAATAATTTTGCTGCTCTATCTATATATACACCCACGACATAGACTCAATTGTAAATTTAAAAAAGATGGGTCCATTTATTTTTTTTTAATTTATAATTTTATTCCTTAGGACAAAAGTTAGGTGTTTTTAGAGCAGATCATGAGGGCATATCTGGGATAAGAATATTCAAATTTAATTATTATTTTAGTTCTTAATATTGAATACTTAGATTTTATGGCAACTAGTTTAGCAACAAAAATTGTAAAATATAGAAATAAATATCAAAACATTTACATGAATATGAAAATGAATGACACAATAATTAATTCAATCATTTATATGAATCTTGGTGGCACCACTTTTTTTATAATAAAAAATCAAGAAAAATGTATTGGTGTGAGTTAAATTATGTGATCAACTTAATTGATTAAAAATTTTATTTTTTAAAAAAAATAATATATGAATATATGTATACAAATACAATTATAACCTTACAGCAGTATTACAAGTACGTTCTTTTTGTACTTTTGGCAACAAAGTTTTTTACAATCAAATCTAGAATTTATCGTAGTTGGATATTTTATAAGATCTAGCGGATTTATTATCAAAAATTCAATTAAAACAGTATCCAAAAGTTATTGTTAAATCCAAAGCTGCAAAATTTCCATTAAGTTTAATTACCAAATACATATTAAGAACAGAAAAATGTAATGTATTTTTTTCATGGGTGATGATATTTGTCGCTCAATTTTTACACTTATTGCCTTTTATAATTTCTTATATGCCCTATATCAGAAAATTAAGATATGTAATTTATTGTCCATTTTTACATTTATTGTCACCCAAAATTATTTATATGCACTTTATATTTATTTATTAAAAAAAATATTTCATCCAAATAATTTTAAAATTAAAATTTAATATATAAAATATTTAAAATAACACTAAACCAATAATAATTATAATTACGAGCAGTATAAATATAAATAAAAATAGAAAAATAAAATGATAACAAGTAACGTATTTATTTGTATTATATAAACTTGCAAAGCCTCTCGCATTCTTCATCTGCTATTATACAACTATTCTTATTCATTAACATTCAAATTCCAATTGAAAATTTGCTTATAAATTTAAAAGTAAGTGACAAATAATTATCTCTTGATCATTTCATGTTTCGGGTGGATGATGCATAAAAAGGAATATTTTACTTTTAGTTTTTTAGGATATTTCCCTTATTAGAATAATTTTTTATAGCAATTAATTATTAAATATTCTCTAGAGTTAATGTTTATTTTTATTTACATGAAATATATTATTTATTTAATTTAATATAAAATATAATTTTTTTTTCACAAACACATTTTCATAATCTTAAATTACAAATACAATTTTAATTTTATTGATCAAAAAAATATTTTAACCATTGCAGAAGACGATAAGTGTAAAAAATGACAACGAATAGCGATCCAGATTAATAATTCATATACTTTTTACTGTACTTATTGTAGTGATATAAAATAATGAAACGATATATTCATTATGTTTTATTAATTAAATTCTTGTTTCAGTTACTAATATGGCCTTTTGTTACTTCATCTATATAAATTATAAAATAATGTTTGGTCAATTCAATGGGTGGTTAAAATAGAGTTATAATTATATAAAAACGGGTAAAGAAATGTGTAACCTAAAGTGGTTGGTTAAAGTTAATATAAAAAGGAAAATTGCATGTTTTAGGGTATCACGTGTCCGTAAATAATTCTGCTCAAAGGTTGCCTCTAAAAGTGAGCCCCTCACGGTTAAGACCTAAGGGTTCCGTATTCTTTTTTGTCTTTTTTTTTTTATTTTGTAACCTATATTGCTAAATATCTACACATTAATGAAATATTTTTTATATGTACCCAATATAACAAACTAAATGACTAGGCTAATATTATAAACAATATACGTGGCAAGAAATTAAGCAAAGTAAACGAATTTGAAGTACAAACAGGACATTTTTATACTCAAAAGAAATGAATTCTTTTTGAAAAAGAAAATCATGATGGGTTTTGATGCTAAAAAGTAGTAGCAAAATACAATGAAGGGGTGAAGAAAAGTAGTAGAATAGGGTCCAAAGAAACTAAAAGGAGAGTAGGCAATGAGAAGAAAAAGGGTGGATTGAGATATGGATACATACATGCATGGGATCATGTGGAAGAGGAAGGGCAGTTACGATCAGTTACTTTGACAGTTGCCACCCCCAATCACACTGCTCTATACACATGTGACCTGCTTTCTTTCTTTGTCTACTCTGTAATTTGGCACTCTTTTCAACTTCTTACCTTAGACTTTCGCTGCTTTTGTTCACATTATGGGATTCCATTCCTAATCCACTTCAAGGTTTGTTTCTATTTCAACTTGTGTTCTATTCAATCCGGTATATTTCTTCTCAGTTTGTTGGGTTCAACCTCTATAAAATGCAAACTTATATATATAAAAAATCAATTTAATTCAGTTTAGTTCGTTTACATATAACTAGTTCAGACAATATGTAACTAGCTCGTCTAAAGTTTTGTTTGTATACCGCTCCTTGACCATGTGTGTTCAATCCCGTTTCTAACCTTTATTAATTGGAGTCCTTTAAAAAGGGAATAAATAATTGGAAGAGTGAAGTTGCTTACTTTCACTAATACATTTGAAATGTTAAGATAGTAAATTAGTTATTAATAGTATTATAGTGTCTACGATCTGAGTCTTTTTATTATGATAGATTGTATAGGGTCTTTATAAAATTGTAATATAGAGTTTTTATATATAGATTGTATATGATAGATTGTATAAGGTCTTTATAAAATTGTATGTGAAAATAGAGTTTTTATACGGTCTTTATAAAATTGTAATATTTCTTCAATTTGTGCAATGTAAAACCCGAATCATTATTACACATAGCTTCAAAACTATTAATCATGTCAAATGACTCAATTAATTCTTAATCTGTATTAAAAAAATTCCTTTATATGCATATGATGTTGAGGTAGTATATAAATGTTGTAAATTTTATCATAAGGCGAATCAAATAGTTTTGTGTTAATATCACCACTTAATATCACCTACGCGTTCGTCCAATTATCAAATTCAACACTCACATTATATTTTTGTGGTATCGTGACAAAAAAAATGCATTCAATGACCTTATACTCCAAAAGAAGATAAATCAAAGAATTTGTGGCAAACTTTTTTTTAATAAAAATGGCTTAATTGAACTTACAATAGCTACGAAGAAAAATAACCACCTCGTATGAATATGGACTCGAACCTGTGATTTTCAGGATCATAATTTCGATCTCAACCATTATGTGACGAATCCAGACTTATTTTATTATGCTTTCCATTTATTAATATAAAAAAATGTAAATGTATGTAAAATTCTCATTTATAATTTTTATTTATCAAGTAAATGAAAGATAAGTAATGAAAAATTTTAGAAATTTGGTGACCGAATAGGGTAAGTTATTGAAACTGATAGGTAAATTCAATACTTTCATGATAAATATTTTCAAAGAGATCTTCAATTAAGAGTTGAGTTGAAAGGTCAATTCATATAATTTTACGGTCCCCATTAATTTAGGTAAATGTTTTATGTTACTTTGACTTTCATTACCATTAAAGTTGATGATGTGAGGATTGATCCAGTGAATGAAAGATAAAGTAAAATTTATTTTATTAAAACAAAATTAGAATAGTTCACACTATAAATATACAGTAATTTTATGCTGACAGTGATTGTTTGACATTCATTGACAGTATGAAATCCTCACCATCTATCTTGTTTTCATCTTATGGTGAAGATCTAACTACTTATAGATGAAGGGTGGAGATTATAAAGTGTAAATGGGTGTCAAACAAGCCGGTGTCAATATAAAATTTTCGATAAATTTAAGGGTAAATAATTATAACCTCCTTGTGTTTTGATCAACTATACTAGTACCTTCATGCGTTTTGAAAAATTACTTATACTTCACTATGTTTTGTTATTGTCATACTATAACCACCTTGTATTTTATATTATCCCTTTTTGTATTAAATTTCATAACATAATATATGTTTATGAACAAAAGTTAGTTTTATATATCATATATTAGAATGTTAGGGATTAAAATGACTCTAAAAGATTTTTTATTGTTATATTATCTCGTGTGATCGTACATTGAACGTTATAAAATGTCTTATAAATTACAAAAAAAAATGCTTTCGATAACTATAGACCTTGTAATACTAACAAAATAAAATTAAATATACCAATAAATACTTATTATGTTAACAACTTTGATTAAAATATACATGATTTAAGATATAAGAAAGTTATAGTATGACAATGTCAAAACACAGAGGGTATAAGTTTTCTTTCAAAACATTTTCAAAACACAGGAATATATTAATGTATTTGATTAAAACTCAATGTGGTTATAATTATATACCATGAACTTAATTACATATTTATAAAATACTAATTTCTTAAAATGTAATGGTTAGAACCGTCTATGTTTCTCTATTGTCATGTTTGGTTGGTTTGTTAATCATGTTTAATTTCAAAAATAATTGTCTATTTAATCATTAAAATACTATTGTATATAATAACTATAAATGAGAGAGTTTAATATAAGATATTAACATCAATAATTTAATACATAAAAAAAGAAGTCCTAAACCACATTGTTTGGATGTTTTTCTTGTTCTTTCATTAATGGCATCTGAATAGTTTGTAGTGAAAGTAAGCGAAGATTACAAGAACAAAGGGAAAACTTCAAAATGGTATAACGTGGTTTCACTCATTTATATAACAAGATTCGAGGAATTATTTTTTGTAGAATGTGATAAAAAAATTTACAAAAAAGATATGTGATTTCAGAATATTTGTGTTGAATTGAATAATTTTAACAATTCAGCATTTTAATAATTTAACCTTATCATTTAAAGATTATACGGCATGAGTTGAGTAATTTTTGGAGTTTTTTTTGTAATTTATGATTTTTAAAAATTTGTTGTCATAATTTAAGTAAAAACATATTTACACTGTTAAAAACTTTTCAAAATTTTCATTGATGCATATTTTATTTTTATTAACAATCCTACAAAAATTCAGATTAAAACGAACAAGATTACTCATTTTTTCGTGACATGATATAATATTTAGGATTATTTATTTGTAATTTTTTTGAAATCACATACTCTATTTTACAAAAAAAAAAAAGTTCTCATTCCCCATCCCTACAACAAAAAAGCAAATACTTATTTTCATGCACAAGCTATTTAATTGCAGGATACACCAATGCTATTTGTTTGTGGACTGCTTAATGAGTTTTTAATTAAATGCAGTTATGGAATTCATTTCTAGGTGTATGAACTTAGTAACTGTAAAAATGGTTCGGTGAACCATGAATTCAATGTGAAATTGACATGCATTTAGTACTTCTTTTTGACAAAAAAATCCCGATTTATCTGCCCCAACCCTGTCCCCCATTCAAAATACTGACAAGTGTCAGTTTTAATTATATTTTAATAGTTATTAATTTCTCTTTCCTGTTTTTTCAATTTTTATTTCATTAAAAATAACACTTGGTAATTTTTGAATGGGGGACATGGATAGGAACACAGATTTGGGGACACAAGATTTTTTTCCCTTCTTTTTAATCAAAATGTGCAATAAATATGGAATGACCTTAAGTATTCTCTAAATACGTTTGATATAGTTTTTATTTTAAAACTATTTTAATGCGGTAATATCTATGATAACTTTATTTAAAATAAAATATTAATTACCCTATTTATTATTATCTTTGGATTCATGAGATGATGATTGATTCAACCGAAATAAAATGCAAAATAATGTTTAAAATAAATTTACCTTAACTCACATCTTAAATTACAAGTCAAAAAATAAAAATATGTACACGTGTGTTATAGATACTTGCTAATGTGCACGTGTACACTTGTTTAATTAACGTGTAATTTTGCTAGCAAATAACTAAAGAATTTATCAAGTTAGAATGTTGGAAAGATTTTATTCATGAATATACATGCATATTTAATGTCAATATTATTAAATTTATAAGCGGAAATTATAACAAGTATCAAGTTTAAATAATCTTTTTTTTGCATGTATGACATGTGTTTTTAAAATTATTTTACTTTTTATTATTTTATTTATTTTTTGGGACACATATCAAACATGTAAGAAAAAGATTCTTTGAACATGAATCTTAAAATTATTTTGCATTTTGACACGTGTCCTTAAAATTACTTTTTACTATTTTATTTATTTTTTTGAACACATATCAAATATGTAAGAAAATGTTCAAAAAATCCTTTGGACATGGTCCTTGCTATAATTTCCTCATTTCAAGTGTTGTTAAGGTGCTATGCACACGAATTAAGAATAAGTTAAATAGAGAGTGTAATTACTAAATTACTTTTCATGTTTATCTCAAATATTTAATTCAACAATAGATGTCTCTTTTATCTTAAATTCTCGTTGCTTATTAGAATGGGTGGAATTGGAAGATAGTGGGAACAAAATCGTTAAAACATAACAAATGACACTTAAATTAGGATAACATCCTTTAAAACGACACTTAAATTGAGATGAAGAGAGTATAATTTAGTATGAAAATATTGGATAGTAACTAGTTCAAATTGAAAAACTTGAAACATATATATAAAATACTTTTTGCAGTTGACTAAATATTACTTTTAATATAAATATAATTAACCATGATGAACCGGAAAACTGTTAAATTGATATAATGCTGATAAAAAAAGATGTACTGATTAACATGAGAAACACTAATTTATATGTACATATTATAATGTATAGATATATGTATTTTTATGCATCCAACTTATTTTGAAAACGAAAATAAATCTCGACCGATTTACTAGATGAACCCGCTTGCCAATAGTTTATCATCATTATAATATAATAAATTTTTTAAAATTAAAATTGATGCTGGAAAATCCAGGATGGAATATTATTGAGAAAAATGAAAAACAAATAAGAATAATAAAGCAAAAGAGAAAAAAAGATTTAGTGAAAATTGTTAATCTATTCGAAATGGCAAGTTTAAATTTAAAGAAATCGACTAATGAGAAAAACAAAATAACAAAAAAAATAATTTATTAGGACTGTTGCTTATATTATTTTAGCTTGAAAATGATGCTTAAAAATAGTTGAAACAAATGTACGCATTCATTTGTTGATAAATAATTGGAGTAATGAAACCAAATTGTTTGTGTACATATGATTAACAAAATGACCATTTTCTTGTAATTTAGGCGCAATTATATATCTGTTTATTACAAAAATAGGAGTACTTCATCATCTTGTTTTATTCAATTATTCATATTATTCCTTCTTTTTGCTTCTAAGTTATAAGCTTATAATTCAATTTTGTTTCTCTGCGACTCTGGAGAAGCAACATTAATTTTTAAGCTTGTACTTTAATTAATAGAAACCACTAATTAAACATACTATTGAATTTCTTTAAACCCAATTTGAAATTAATCTTTATTTTTATTTTTATTGTTATTTTTTTGCCTAATTTTTCAAAATTATATGAAGATTTTTTCCTGAAAATTCAAAACGAGCCTCCAATTAATCCCACTTTAGAAAAGGTAAGGCTATAATTAAAAATGCATATATGAATTCCTATTTATAAATAAAAAATTCCCTTGAAAATATTCATGAATTTAGGGATTATTTTCATACATCGATTAAGATTACATTGAATTTAAAAATTGATACACCTATTAAAGTTTTCTTTCATGGAAGAGAAAAATCTATAACTCCTAACACACACAAGAATGAGAAAACGAACTCTTACAAAATCATTACCTGAACCATATAGGCCGGAACTTCTTAGGAAAATAACTTTATAAGCATGAAATCCAAATGAAATATCATTCAAAAGCTTTGCATTCTGATCTGTTTTCTTTAAATATTGCTCGATTTCTTTTATATAATTACTTTTGATATGTATTTCTTAACTAAATTTATGTGTCACAAAACTATATAATATCTAATTACATACACTAATTATTGGTAAATTTAAATATTTGTCATCACGTAAATGCGGCTGATATGGAAACACGATATTATGGTATAATGTTATAAAAACCTTTGCCCCAAAAATCTAAATTGATAGTAAATTTGTTTACGATGTATAACCCAATGTGTTAGATTGAAAATTAAAATATTTAATTTCATTCACGAGTTAATTGAAATCATTTGTTTATTGTGTTCTTGAATTAGTATGATACATATGCCACTTTCGACCCAAACAAAATGGACGTTGGTTGGCTTGAAGACCAAAAGGGTAAATCCCCACCCCTCACCTAAGATTCCCAAGTCACCCACGTTTCTTTTTTATTATTATTATTATTATTATTATTATTATTACATCTATTTCTTTTAAATAATTTATTTTGAGCAATTCGAGATATTTTTTATAATTTTATTACTCTACGTTTCTTGAATTTTTTAAAAGATGGTGATCACTAGACAAAATCTTAGTGATTTTATATATAGTTTATTCAAATCATGCATGGACCTAGTTACCATAATTGCATCAAAATATTCAACTTTATTTAATAAATATTAAAAACCAAACTTTGAATCTCAAACTCTTTTTTTGTTTAAAGAGGTGAAATGATATCATGAAATTAATTATGAGCAAATTTAAATAATTCACGAAATAAAAAAAAAGCTTATTTAAATTGGAATAATATCTAAGATGTTAGTTGAATAATTTTTTGAAATTTGAGATATCAATTTTTTTGAATATATAGGTAGGATTTATCAATGTGAATCATACCTAAAGAATTTCAGTTTTAGATTGCTTACTTAGGGCAAAGTCCGATTAACAGAATGCATTTAGTGGAAATAAGTTTCCTTGTCGTGTCAACAAATGTTCCAAGTCAATATAATTCTGCCTGTCAAAATAAATTTATTAGAACTTAAAATTATAGTTCAAAGTGAAGAAGAATAATTTAGATGTATGTCTATATTCATGAATCAAATTCTTACATCTTTACAAAAAAAAAAGTGAGATGACTCATTCATTCCAAATAGTAAGAAGACCAACTTATGGTGGGGGGATGATTCTTTCAACCACACAAATGGGTTTAGATGAAGAATATTTGCTTTGTTTATGTCCTTTCATCTTGTTGCCATATGTTAGGCTTAGGGATGGCAATTTGGGTTGAAGTTGTTGATTTGAAATATTTTTGTTCGGTTATATTGTTGCCTCTAATTGGTGCTAGTAAGTGTGTTGGGTCGCGTGGTTGCTAGGACAAGACTAACTAATTTTCGTTTTTCGTTTCGAGTATTTACATAAACTTTAAGTATCATTTTAAAAATTTGTTTTAATTTTTTGACATCAAATATATGTTGTAATCAAATACTTACAAATATTTGTTGTTATTGTGAAGATTAAAGTAACAAACAAGTATTAGCAATAACTAACAACAAATAAACAAACTAGACACCAAAACCAACCTTAAAATTTATCATTAGTAGAATGGTAGTTTTTATGGTTTTCATTAATATAATGAGTAAAAACATCTAGTCATGTGATATTACTGCATGGAAAAGGATTCTCTAATGTTGAGAGTCAAACATTAGAATAATGTTGTTTCTTATCTTTTCTAATCATAATCATAGGAAAGAGAGTGAAAAAAGTATTTTCAATCCATCCCTTTCATTTTGAAATGAAAAGCAAGAATTCTGGTAACATTTCTCTAGTGTTTCACTTCAACATTAGAGAATCTTTTTTCTTGTTACATAGTTTCACAAAATTTCATATATGGGAACCAGACTTGTTAACTGGAGCGCGGGCCTGATGAGCCCGCTCTCATGGGCCGGGTTTGGAAACTCATATTTTCACTAAGCCAGGCAGAAACAGAACCTGCTGAAACCCAGAGTTTTACAGATCAGGCTTGATTTTGATGTAAATACTCAAACCCGACTCGAACCCGACGAATAATAATGTTATATATAATATATTTATATTTAATAATTATTTAAGATTTTCATATATTATCCTGTTAAAGTTTTATATTTAACTACCATAAATTAAACTAAGTATTACCTCGTAAACCCATCCTGATCCCGAAGTTCTAAAATATGGGTTTAGACTTGACTTGGACTGATGTTTTCAATCATAATCTGATCAAACCCGGACCAAACCCGGCCCAGCCCAGCCCGTTCGACTAACAGGACTATTGGAACCTCTGATGCTTACGACCAAATACATCATTCCTGATAAATGTTGGGATCTGGGGAATTTCCTGGATAATTCTGAAGTCGTGAATAACACTTTCAGATTGAAATTTATTTGATCGGTTCACCAAACTTTCAATCGGATAAAATCAGAAAATATGTCAAGAACTAGAATTTGATGTTTGCTGTGAAACGTCACACGATCGCATTGGTCAAACTAGTCAATTCAATTACATTAAAATACTAACAACAAAGGGTTTTTTTTATATAAATACCCCTTCTGAAGTATAAGTTTCATAGTTGCACCCAACCATTTAATAAAATACCCCAATTAGATAAACTATTTAATAAAATACCCCTTTTACTAATTAGGATAACTACTCTAATAAAAAACAGAAGATAATTAATCAAACAAGATTTATCTTTTATTAAATGATTATATCCATTTATAGAGTTTTAATTATTTAAGTTTCTTCGTTTTTAATTAATTTTGATCATGACAGTTATTTAATTAGTGAGATTCTCACTTATCAGAAAGATTTTCCCATATTCAATTAACTGTTCACGTTTATCTATAAAATAAAAATGTTTTTTTACGTTTTCTTCTCTGATTCGTCCCTTTATCATGTTCATCTGCAAATTAAAAATGTTTTTGTTGCATTATCTTCTCTGTTTCGTCCATTATTGAATCTGTGTTGTTGCTTCATCTTCTTGGATCTGTGTTGTTGCTTCATCACGTTCATCTGCAAACTAAAAACATTTTTGTTGCATTATCTTCTATGTTTCGTCCATTATTGAATTTATGCTGTTGCTTCATCTTGTTTTCAGATTCCTCCCATATTTTATCCATGGATTCTGTCTCATATGATTCCCTGTCTAATCTGCAATGGAGGAAATTGATATATTCTAGGTTTGAATCGATGTGCATGTTATCAGGCGAGGTAAGAAAATTTTTGCATAGTTAGAAATTGTCGTATAGGTTGCTGTATAGTTACAATATGATATGTATGGTTTATTTCATAACTGTATGGTTTACAGGGCAAATCGATGTTCAGCTTCCCAGGGGAAGACTCGCCTTCAGTTTGTATTGTCATGGGAGAAGAAAATCCGAAAACAATGAAGAGAGCGATGAGGATTGAGTGACCTGCTTTTCATTCGTTAATTGAACTAATGTTGCACATTGAAGTTACTATATTTTTTTAAGAATTTTCGAATATGGTTGTTAATCAGGGTTTTAGGGATTTTTTTTAATTCTTCTACTGCCATACATTTATACCAGGACATTTTAAGAATAAACAGTTGTATAACTATACGCATTATACAACATAACCATGCAACAAATGCAAAAAACCATACACTTTACCATGCAACATAACCATGCAACTATACACATTATGCAAGTACAACCATACATACAAAAAGCAATACCATACATATAAAAAATGAACAATTTATATAAAACAACTAAAACCATACAATAAATGCATAAAATCATAAATATCAACTCGAACAATACACAACATACAGTATGGTTTATAATTTTATCTCAACCCACACATATCAACGTATAATAATTGTATACATTATGCAACTATACACATTATGCAACTATACACATTATACAAGCAATAACCATACATATAAAAAATGAACAATATATATAAAGCAACTAAAATCATACAATAAATGCATAAAACCATACATATTAACTCGAACAATACACAACATACAGTATGGTTTATATGTATGGTTTATAAGTTTATCTCAACCCACACATATCAACGTATAATAATTGTATACATTATTCAAGTACAACATACATACAAAAAGCAATAACCATACATATAAAAAATGAACAATGTATATAAAGCAATTATAACCATACAATAAATGCATAAAACAATACATATCAAAGCGATCAATACAAAGTAAATGTAATTACTTATACGAATAAAATGTAATATAGAATAATATAAAAAAAAAAGTTGTACTATAAAAAAGAAATGTTATTTAACATCCCACTATGAACAAAATAATAATAATAGCAAAGATAAATAAGAAAATAATACAACAAAAATATTATTTAACATTCTACTTTGTACGTCTATAAGTTCTCCTATTGTGACCGGGAATCTCACAAGTGCTACAACGTACTGGTAAGCAGTTTTATAAACATATCATGCACTTCTCCCCATTCGATATTGTCTTCATTGTGCTCATAATCAATCCTCACTTGTACATTGATAGAACATGATTCATCAATAACTGAAAAAAAAAAAAAACAAAAATAAATGTATTATAATGTATGTTTACATTTGAATTAGTACCCATACATAATAGTTAGAAAACATACGCATATTAGGCGTAAAGCTCAAAACCATACACATGATAAAACGCAAAACCATTCAAATCAAAACATAACCATACAACAGCAAAAATAAAACCGTACACGTTTTAATTTTATGAATATAACTATACACATTCTAAAGCGCAGACCCATTCAAACCAAAACGTAACCATACAATAAAATGCATAAAACCATTCAATTATTTCCGAAAGTTAAAACCATACACGTTTTGATATTATGCATATAACCATACACATTCTAAAGCGCAAAACCATACAAACCAAAACATAACCATACAACAGAATGCATAAAACTAATCAATCAATTCGGAAAATTAAAACCATACATATTTTGATATTATGAATATAACCATACACATTCTAAAACGCAGAACCATTCAAACCAAAAAATAACCATACAACAGAATTCATAGAACCATTCAATTATTTCCGAAAATTTAAATGTAACTTTTGTTTAAAAAAACACGCACTAGGAGGATGCAGGGGTTATACATGTTCGTTCATCGTCAAAGTTGTAAAAAGTGGATACTCCATTGGATCAACCGTGCGAAATCGAGATCGTAAATAGAATCGCAATGACATATCATTGAAAAATTTCATTGGATTTGATCTGGAACAAAGCTGAAATTGAATCAATAAATTGAAATTCGATGGATCTAACATCAAACTGTCAAAAATAACAAACCACAATTCTTTGAAACCCGTTTTTTTATTGATAATAATTTCGTAATCATTGTAATCAGCGAAATCCTTCTCGGGAGTCCAGTAACCATTGTGATAGATAAGGATATCAATTTCCTCCATTGCAGATTAGACAGGGAACCATATGAGGCAGAATCTGTGGATAAAATATGGGAGGAATCCGAAAACAAGATGAAGCAACAGCACAGATTCAATAATGGACGAAACATAGAAGATAATGCAACAAAAACGTTTTTTATTTGGAGATGAACGTGATGAAGCAACAACACAGATCCAAGAAGATGAAGCAACAGCACATATTCAATAATGGACGAAACAGAGAAGATAATGTAACAAAAACGTTTTTTATTTGCAGATGAACATGATGAAGGGATGAATCAGAGAAGAAAACGTAAGAAAAACATTTTTATTTTGTAGATAAACGTGATGAAGGGATGAATCAGAGAAGAAAACACAAGAAAAACATTTTTATTTTGCAGATAAACATGAACAGTTAATTGAATATGGAAAAATCTTTCTGATAAGGGAGAATCTCACTAATTAAATAAAAAGGAAGAAATTGAAATAATTAAAACTCTATAAAAGGTATCAATTATTTAATAAAAGGTAATTTATTAAAATAAATATTAAAAGGGGTAATTAATTAATTAAATTTCAAATTGAGTATTTTATTAAAGTGAAACCTCAAAAGGGGCAAAAACTACAATTTCTCAACAACGGATCCAGTCAAAAACTTCATTTATGAGCCAAAGACCCATTGGTCATTTCTAAAAATACGTCTCAATTTCAAGTTTGGCTGCATCCACGGCCCATGTACATTTTTTCGCCGAAAGATGGAATTTATACTAAATTATAAATAAATAGTATAAATTAAGTTAGTGAGGTGGGTTAGGTCAAATACGAGCATATTAATTTTCTTAGTATGATCAGTAATTATTATGGTTCAATAGTGTTACGGAAAACAATATTTATTATTTTAAGAAAAGAGAATTTATGCTCAATATTATAATAACGTAAAATCGAATTTCAATATTCTTTAACTACTTAGATATGTAGCTGATTGATTGCAATCTATTAGTTAAAATTCTTCACCTTCTAACTAAGGTCCATTAGACACAGAATTTATGATGAAAACCAACTTTTTTGACTTAGAATTTGTATCAATCCATAAGTAATAAATCATGTTATTTGTTCATTACAGTACAGAAAGATATAGGGCGTATTTAAAACCATAATTTTTTTCAAAAATCTAATTCATTTCATTTTACGGTAGAAACTTTACAATTCTTCTACTTCTACTTCTACTATTCACTCCCTACCATTCACTCGCTTTTTTTCCCATTAGTTTATGAAAGCCTGGTTTTTGAGATACTATTAGTTTTGCGAACGCAATCATAAACTAAATGGGTCAATGCTGAAAGTCTACTGAGGAACGAAGTCCAAAAATATATGTTAGGTCTTTAGATAAATAATTTTTTCACCCCTCACATGCGTAACTTTTTACGGTGTCTACTACTTCTGAGATCTCAAAAAGAAAAAAAAAATCCTCACCTAGCCTACAATTTTCTCTGCATCTTTTTAACAATTACAATCTACTTTTTGCATTTACCTACTCAATTCGTTTTTATTCCCTGCACTTTTCACTAAGGTATAATAGGTACAGGCAACATATAATTAGCACATGTCACGGTATCTTAAGTATAACTAGTATGTCATTGTATCTCAAGATACAACCAGTGCGTTAGTGAGTAAAAAATGAAATGCCCAATGAATAAGTAGTGTATATTGAAGCACTTAAACTCTGTTAGCTCTTACACTGAAATAAATTCAATTCATGTCACAACAACACAAGCAATCAATGGAACATTAAGAAATGTGGCAAACATATCACACCCCAAAAACACAGAGGAAAACAGGAAAAAAGAAGGCAGATCACAGCATTGATACACTAGACATAATCTTCTATTCTACATCAGAATATGCACGTGTGGATAAATATGAATAAAATGAATGAATGGAGAAGAAATGTTTAAATTTTAAAAGCAAGACCAGACCACCTCTTGTTTGAATCTTTTTTGGTCCTCTTAGTAGTGTTGTCGATGAGATTCTCCAAGGATTTGGTGTTTTTGTTACGAGCCCTACCCGCTTCTTTGAGAAGTTCAGCAAGCCTATTCTTTTCATCCTCAAAATCAGGATTTGCAGTCCCAAGCTTCTCCTCTCTTAGTTTCAGAACATTCTCCAGTATCTCAATGGCATCATCCACCCTGCATCCAAACCCACCAAATTGGGAACAAGCAAAACCTAATATTTGAGCACAAAATCAGGTTGCTGTTGGAAATGCTAGACATATCACTAGGTTTACATCCAAAATAAATAAACTTGGGTCTTCAATTACTCTACGACATTAGAATCAGCCTCGAAAAGTTGACAAATTTAAGGGCCATATTGACTTTTCATTTTTTCATTTTTTAGTTCTTCACTGAATGATTAAATTGCAATTCTCGAGGAAAAATGGTCATACGTTCACAAAACGACTAGACTAATCTAATGTGTGCCTCTATATGACTAATTGCAATTCACGAGGAAAATTGGTCATACGTTTTACTAGATTTATGCCCAAAATCAATAAACTCGGCCTTCAATTCGTCAATTTTTTTGTCAATTCATCTATATGACATTAGAAGCAGCCTCACCACGTATACCACTTTAAGGGCCAAATTATCCTTTTATTTTCAGCTTTTCACAGAATGACCAATAGCATATCATGAGGAAAACCGACAATATGTTCACAGAATGACTATAGACTAATGTGATCTGCGTCTTTACTAAGGTAAAGACTCGAATAAACATCGAGGTAGCCACCATTTTTAAGCAAATATCAAGTTATTAGTAATAGTATGTCAAGATATGTTACCTCCCCATTGCATCATAGGTTGCTGCAAGATTGCTATAAACACCAAGGGTGTCTTGATTACAGGGCCCACACTCCTGCTCGAGTATCGATCTAGCTTCTTCGAACAGTTCAGCAGCCTCATCTATCTTGAAAAGCTGCACACAAGCCAATCCCATCTGGTTCAGCACAACCCCAAAGAACGCCGACTTCCTCTCCCCACTGGCTCTAAGTTTTGCCACTGCACTCGTAAAACAACTCCTCGCGTCTTCGTATTTCCCAACTATGTAATACATTACTCCCATTCGTGCTTCTATTCCCGCAATAGTGCTTTGCTGCCCCGGTTTGTCCTCCAGCAACTTCATTGCCTTCTGTAGCAGCTTCAGCGCCTCCTCTGGCTCGTCTATAGACTCGTAAATGGCAGAGATCTCAGTCAAACCGCCGGCGATCTCTTCTGCTGTCGTTCCAGGGACTGGCTTTCCGAATATTCTCAAAGCATTTTCACAGTAAGACTTCGATTCTCTGAGTTTCCCTGTTCTGTGGTACAGGTCAGCGAGACGAACAAAGACAGAGGCAACGGAAGGATGGTTATCGCCTTTTGATGACTTGAAGACAGTGAGGGCCTTTTGGTAAGAAAACACGGCCTCATCAAAGCGGCAAAGAGACATGTAAATGTTGCCGATGCTGACATCGATAGCAGCGACCTCGTTCTCTTGTCCATTGGCAATCATTGCCATGCTTGCAAGAACGAGATGCTCGAGGGCAGCTTCGTAATCTCCCTTTGCCTCGCATACAAGGGCCATCAAACGGCGGTCAGCTGCCTCTTCGATTGAGGCTGGCTCGCTATGAGCACGATGAATTTCAAGAGTTTTCTTGCTAAACTCTTCTGCTTTGTCAAAACTCATAGCTTGAACATGAGCCTCGGACAGATACCTAGCATTATCCAATCAAATTCACCTAAATTTAGACTGAAAAATGGAAAAACAACAAAAATCTGACATTCTATTGCAACTTATGAGACTAATTCATATCAGATAACATAACATCTCAAGCCCAGATTCATAACACTTAACACATCAACATCATACACACCTCGAGTGTCCGACGCGACACGGACACGGACATGCGGACACACAAATTTCCAAAAAATATGCATTTGGACACGGCCGGGACACGGCGACTACAAAAAATCGTAAAAATGTAAAATAGTCTACAATTATATAAATATTCAAACATTCATATGATCCATAATCATTTAGTCTTACAAAAAAACAAAATACCAATCCAAAATAAGTAAATAACTAATGAAACTAGCTTGCATTCTCCACATCTTCATTCAAAAATGTAATTTTCTCTAACTCGGGCTCATCAAGAGAAAGAAGAGAAACATTCATAGGAATTTTTTAATTATTATCTAATTTAATCATGTCAAGAAGAAATAGTTGCAGAGTATGCAAAAAGAAATCCCTATCAACACTTACATTCCATACCCTTAATTTCTAGAC
>CATIWQ010668187.1:0-17276 GCA_949673415.1 Euphorbia schlechtendalii
TTGTGAAATGGTTATAAAAATATAATACACATTATTGATAAATTTTTATAATTTTTTGATAAATATAAATATTTTTTGTAAATAAATTATGATAACAAACTTTAAAAAAGTGTAAAAAATAAAAAAATCTTCAAAAATTACTCAAATCGTGATGTATAATTCTCAAATAATAAGGTTAAATTATTGGGATGTTGAATTATTTAAAATATTCAATGTAACACTGCTATTTTGAATTCAAAGATCCCCTTTTACAAAATTTTTAAATCACAAACAATATTTTACAAATAAAAATTTATCAGATTCCGTTTTGCAAATGAATGAAAGTAGAAAATATTTTCTTGAAGTTTTCTTTTTAAACAATAAATTGAAATATTTGACTCAATTATTTTTTGTTAAATTACTAACAATAATATATATTCACTTATTAATTTAATGATTTATATACCAATAGATCATTGTCACTAAAACTTAAATTAAAAAATTTATTACACCCGACTAATTTATCAATCACACTTCATAAACAAAAGTCTCTATATTATTATAAATTATATACTTATAATCTTATCAATGGTTAATCTTTCTACTAATCAATACAAGAAAAAATCACTGAAAACGATGAAAACTTTGTTGACAAACAAAAATGATAAAAATTTATATGACGGCAAAATTATTAAAAAAAGATTAGAGAGTGTAATTGTAAAATTGAACGGAAGTGTCAATGATTTTTCCAACACAGAGGTAGAACGGAAATGAATTTTTTTCACCATATATGGCTATATAGAAAGCCAGTGTAAACGAAAGCAACCCCAACACCACACCAAACATTTATAATGCGTAAACCCTAAATCATTAATTGTTGAAATGGTAAACAACACATTTTCTTAAAATAAGGTCTTCTATCGATTAACAATATACGGTGAAAACAAAATTCAAACGAAACTACAGTAAAGTCCATCAAAAATTAATAAATCCTTATTACTAAAAAAATTAAGTCCAGTAAATACGACAAACAATCAACATAAACCAGAGAGAGGGAAATGGAAAAAAAAATGGAACAATCAATCCATAGTAGTAGCCTTATCTCTTGTGTTAGTTTTGGCTTTATAATATTCAAATATATTTTTTCCTACCAGCAAAAAAAAAAGGTCTTGTCACCCACCCAAGCAACGCAGCTCCTCTGTGTATTTCACCTTTCCTGCTCTCTATCAGTTCTTCTTTACCTCCATGTCACAGATCCTTCCTCCATACTGTTTTCTCTTCTTCTTGCTCTCTCTTTTGCTCCATTATATCTAATTCTCACTGAAACTTCACTTCGATTCTCTTGTGACACTTTCACCTATTTCCCCTCTCGGTTCCTTACCATCTTTTATCTTAAAAAAAAAAACTAACCAAATCCACTTATTTTATTTGAGGCTTTGACCAGTTCAATCAAGTTGAAACTTGTTTAGGGTTTGTAGTAACACTTTAGGGTTTAGGGGTTTGGTTGATTCAGAGATGGAGGATTACAATCAAAGGGGGAATTTTTTGTACACGTCATCATCAGTTGTTGCTGCTGCACCTTCTAATTCATCTCCATACGGAACTACTACAACTAGCGCATCTAATCAGCAGATGGATTTAAGCCCCTTCCATCTCTATCAATCTACTGAATGTTTCCAATCTGAACTAACCGTCAAAACTGAAGCTTCCACTTCTCAGTTTTTTCAGAAATTTCACTACCCTTTTGATCATCAACACCACCCACACGGGGATAATGAAAGCCCCGAAGCTATCAAAGCCAAAATCATAGCTCATCCTCACTATTCTAATCTCTTAGGAGCCTACATGGATTGCCAAAAGGTAATTGATTAAGTAATCGATATTACGAAGGAATAACTAGTGGGTTAATAAGATCCATGCAATTGGAGTAAGTACTTTTAATTTTGAACACAGGTGGGTGCTCCGCCTGAAATAGTAGCGAGGCTAGGCGCTGCTCGACTGGAGTTTGAACTAAAACAACGATCTTCAGTCGATTCGAGAGATGACTCCAAGGACCCTGAGCTAGATCAGTTCATGGTGATCATATGAATGCAAGCAATCGCGTTCTTTTTTTTTTTTTTTTTTTTGAAGAGTTTGGTTTATTCTATTTTAAGTAGTAATTAATACTAAATGATGTATTTGGGTTCGGTTAATGGGCAGGAGGCATACTGTGACATGTTAATGAAATACCAAGAGGAACTTTCAAAACCAATTCAAGAAGCTATGGATTTCATGCGACGAATCGAATCTCAACTTAATATGATCTGCAATTCTCCCTTGCGGATCTTCAATTCTGGTACTTTTTCTATGTCCTTTTCATGGATGTAATTACACTGATTCGAACCCAAATCTATTAAACAAATTCACTATCATTGACCAACCATTGTGTTTTTTTTCTGTTCCTTCAAAAATCAAACTATTGATACAAATGGAGAATTTGAAGATGGTATTTTAAAGGACATTTTATTAATTTTTCCTTGTCTGGTATGCAGTATGCAAAGGAACGGAAGAATCCAAAAGATAAGAGTTTTATTATTTTTTGGGTTTTAAAAGAATGAATTGAGTGGTACAACTGCTAGTCAGTTCAACTGTCTAATTCTGGAATTTCTGCTGTTTTAATATTTTACTTTGACCGTCATTACGCGTTCCAATAATTGGAGATTAATTATATTGGCTTACCAGACCCTAATCACGATCCTAAATGGCTTTAAGGTTAATTAAGATTTTATTAATGTAGTATTAGGATATAATGGCTTTAGTAGTATTAGGATTTTGTTAATGTATGAAAGACAAAACCAACTTAAATGGCTTTAATAAAATGAGATTACACGTACAGATTGGGATAAAAGGGACAATATCATTGATTTTAGGATTATTTGCTACTAAATTCTAGGTCCTTTATTTTATTGTTTGGAATAAATCTTGATTCTGCTGCTAGGTCTTAACATGGATACAGTGCATTGTATATTGTTACGTGTATACTCTCTGCATATATACCTTGACATGGATTGAATTATTGTTGACGTCTACACTTTCCCAATTTTTTATTTTTTTTTATTTTTTTCTGTATTCTGAACATTTTCATTTATGTTATTTGTAATTGAATAACCTAGGACACTGTTCGAATTAGTGCTACCGCTTGTAGCCTGTACGGCTCTGTCAGAGATTAATTTAAGTTTTTTTAGATTAATTTAAATTGACTTCTTAATGCATTTTTGTATTTTTTTTCATTATATCTTTTTTATGTGACTAATTTCTTAAATGTGAGCTTGTTTTGCACGTATGGCTTCCTAATTTCTCATCTTTTAAACTGTTTATTTGTTGGTCTCTTGCATTATATTTGAACATACATATCATTAAATCTAGGGTTTGGTTTAAGTAAGACAATTTCCCTTTTCTATTTCATGGTTGCTATATTTTTAATATTTAAGATTAAAAATCTGGAGTTGTATTGGTACTAATTACTAGAGTCATTTCTTATTGTGTGACTTTCCATAACATTAGACGGAGCTCAGCAAAATATAGGATACAAAGTGGTGACTGTCTTTATTGGTAGAGCGACGATACATGTAGTACCCATCTTTACAAATCCGCCTTCCATGGGCTGTATATATCGAGAACCTTTAAAAGAAATAAAGTAATGTAGATGACATTGTAATTCTAATACAAATCTTTTTATTATTAGTTTTATTTACTAGGACAAATGGAACAATTTTACCAATTTGACGACATCAATGAACACATACTCTACCTATTATATTGGTAACTGTTTTTGGTTGTTTGTTTGCAATTCATTGTCGTAAAAATACAGTTGATGTTATCAATACGAAAGCCTAGTTTGAGTTACAGTTCGTTAATATTTATCTTTGCATTGACTTCTGTGGAACTAAGTGAAACACAGTGTATTTGAAAGACACAAGGGAAAGGAGCTTTTAATTAGAAATTACTTGTTGTTCTTACACCTGCCAATTATTTGCTGGCTTCCATTTGTTACTACCCCTCATTATTACTTAAAGCTGTCCGTCATTAATGTTATTTTTTGTAATTAATTATGCTGATTAAATAAAAAAAGTTTCTGTTTCTGTTCTCATTTTCAATCATTGGTTCCTTTTGCTAAGTGCTTTATTTAATTAGGTATCTATTCTTCAATAATTTTACGTTTTACTTTTTAGAGCTATTCTACTGTTAATTTGTTAACAAATATGGGTTTTGCACCAGGAGTCTATTAATCACACTTCACCGTGTTGTTTGCTAGTGTGAAAAATATGCATATTGATTTTGCTATATGAAATACGAAATTCAATTAATTTGTTGCTGCTGTAAAATTGTGACGGTTTATAAATTATAAAATTTTCGATATAAATTTATTTTATCAGAAGTTGTTGCTAAAAATGTTTTTTAGCGGTAGCAGCAACATTTGTTTTACTATGACCTTTTTTTTAATGTCAATATGACATTTCCTGTAGCGGAATTCGTTAGAGACATATGAATATGCACTCGTATCGAATTCAAATTGATTTATTTGTAATGCTGATTATAAATCTTTTGGAGGAAAATGCTGAGTGCTGTAGCTGAAAATTTGAATCAGAAGTACATAGGGTAGTACAATATAAGTTCCACACATGCTTCGAAATAACATAGTAGCAAATGTTAAAAGATTATGTATTATAAAGTGATATTATGTTACAATACCAAATTCTAAGTGAAATTGGTTAAAAAAATTGCTCAGATGAGAAGTCAGAAGGAGTCGGATCATCAGAAGAGGATCAAGAAAACAGCGGAGGAGAAACCGAACTACCGGAGATTGATCCAAGGGCGGAAGACCGAGAATTAAAGAATCATTTGTTGAAAAAATACAGTGGTTATTTAAGTAGTCTAAAGCAAGAACTTTCAAAGAAGAGAAAGAAAGGAAAACTACCAAAAGAAGCAAGGCAGAAGCTACTTAGCTGGTGGGAGTTACACTACAAATGGCCTTATCCCTCGGTAAATTACATTTATTACTTTCCATTTTTTGTCCTAATCTTGCTTAAATAAATGGACACAAATTAATTTGATTTGAACAATAAACAGGAGACGGAGAAGGTAGCATTGGCAGAATCAACTGGATTGGACCAAAAACAAATAAATAATTGGTTCATAAATCAAAGGAAAAGGCATTGGAAACCATCTGAAGATATGCAATTCATGGTAATGGATGGGCTTCATCAACAAAATGCAGCACTTTACATGGACGGTCATTACATGGGAGACGGTCCGTACCGTCTTGGGCCATAAACATTAAACAGAATTTGGTATCTTTACTATGGTAATCTTCAGTTTATGATATTCACATGAAAACTATGATTCATGTCATGTTATATGTAATTTAGTTGAGGATGAATGCACTAAAACTTATTGTTATAGTCTTGTTTCTCTCTTAATATGATGTTCTTGTAAGAAAATGCATGTTTATGGCTATTATCTTGCGAGTTGCGGTGCTAGTTTAGCTATTTGAGCGATAAACATATTTAGCATGCTGGGCTAAAGTTAGAATAACATTTTTGATAACATACGGAGATTTCTCATACGTTATAAGAATCTAATAGTATTTTAATGCATGTAAGGTAAATGCAAAAGCATTTGTCAAAAAAAACATAAACTATTAGAAACTTGGAAAAGTTTATTAAGTGGATCGAATAAGTTTTAAATATCAATAAAAATGTAAAAAAGTTGATTTCTCATAGAAGTATAAACAATTTAACAGAAATCTAATTGGACTCTATCAAATTTGTTTGTTTTTCAAAGATTTCATAAAAGCTCGTAAGAAAATATTCCTAACAGATATCTAATAGGATTTCGAAAAGTTATAAAAAATTTTTAGAAAAATTATATCACAATGGATGATCTTTAAAACATGAATAAAGATAATTAAAAAAATCTAAAACAGCACGTTAAAAGATGAACATTTTACGAGATAAAAAAAATGTTAAAATCGCAGAGGCTGTTAATTTATATATATTAAGGAGTATTAAGTCAACATGTAAAGTTATGTATATAATTTAGAAAAACAATCATGTTTTGATATTTGCCTGTGGGTGGGCCCAAGCTCATGACAAATATAACAAATCTCTATGTGTTTTATTGTTATTTATTTACGTCAATAATAAGAGTGCGCATAAAAAAAAGTAATGAGGAACAAATTCAACAATAATCCTATATTTCTTGTATATTCTTACATTTTATAGTAAATTTTTCTGTTTATTCAAATGTACTTTTACTTAATTTAAATTAAAACAACATTATGTGATTGTCGAGTTGGAGAGATTAGTCTCCGTTTCCGGGGGTTAAAAAAATTTCATTCATGAGCTGTGAATTTCTCAAAATTCTCATTTTTACTGAGGCAAGCCATGGAGTTTGGGAGAATATCCTCTGGCCCGGTCCAAACCCAGCGGCATGGTTTGGGCTTCAGTATAGCAATTTTTATTGATCTGACAAAGCCCGTCCATCCCGCACATAATTAAAACCAGCAAAATTAGGCCATTTATAGTCCTCCAACTATTACATTTTGTTCTGAAATCGTCTTATAGAACTTTATTTTATCACTCAAAATTTCTCATTTTGAGTTTCACTGCACTTTTTTGCTGGACTCAATGCAAAATGAATTATAGAGTTTTGTGGAATTTAGGGGAGAGAAAAAAAACTAACTTGAGATTGAGCGAAAAAGATAACAAACTATTTCATTCATCTCCACTCAAATAAAAAGTTACAACTTAAAACCTATTTATACCGGTAATTGGAGAAATTTCGAACAAGTAATTGAAATGCAACTTACAAGTAAATGAACTCCTAATACAAAACTAGTACAAATTCTAATAAATTTTACCTGGAATTTAGATGGAGGATTATAAATGCAATGTGGAGGTATCTAAAAAGTTCTACTTAACCTAAGATATAAATCTTATAATATATTTTGAATAATAAAGAGATCAGTGACAAATAATCATATATTTTGGAATTTTCTTCATGGTTCAAAAATTAGTACACAACATAAATTAACTTTAAATCCATGTAATTAATTATTAAGATTAAAGAAAAAGATTTGATGAATCATAACATAAATATTTGAACATGTTGAAAATACCCGATCCGCCCGTGAGTGGGTCAAAGGATCCGATCTAATTTAGTTGTTTGGACTAAAAAACGTCATAAAATTTTAAAGAATTATTTACGAATAATCAAGAGTTATATGACTTAATTGCAATTAATCTATTTCCATTTCTTATACATACACGAATCACGTGTAAGTGAAAATTAAGGGAATTTCATTATTGATTCATTTTCAATTATATCCATTCTCTAACATCACAAAATCGATTGTTGTCGATCTTCGCGAATACAGAATCTATGAATATACATTCATACTCTGATACACTGTGATATGGATTTGACTTGGCATTTGATACGTCGTTCTTCGATCTTGGCATACAGAAAAGTTAGAATTTGAATTCATTTTTTATTTTACGTTTTCCTTAGAACACGAAAATGAAAATTATCCATCGATGATACAGTTTGTTTGCGTAAAAAATATGGTCAATTCTTAAAGCATGAGGTCTACCAAATAATAATAATAATAATAATAATAATAATGATAATAATGATAATAATGATAATAATAATAATAATAATAATAATAATAATAATAATAATAATAATAATAATAATAATAATGTTTAACACTTTATTTCTCTACAATTTTAAATTAATTCATTCAAAAAGTTGGATTCCATGACCTGCTTAAATGCATATTATTAGTTTGCGAAGTAAATATTGGGATTCCATGACCCACTTGAATGCATGATTAGTTAAATAACCGAGCTCACAAATACTTCTAAATACCCGAATTTCAATTTTAATTTCTGCTAAAGCAAATCAATTATAAAAGTTAAATTATTGATCAAATGCATCATCTAGTTCTTTTTGTATTGCTCTCTTATTTTTGAAAATGTTTCTATAACCTCTAAATATTAAAAAATTACACTTTGCTATTTGTAAGTCATGAGTCAATTTTCGGTTGAATTGACTTTTCAAAAATGTTGTTTTCATAAGTTTTCTATTTTCATAAAAAATAAATGTGTGACTTTTAAGAGAAATTGATGCATTTTTGTCAATAAGAGAGAATTACAAAGACTTTTTCAATTCATCTTATAATAGGTGAAATGAGATAACTTAGGAATTTGATGATGCATTTGACCTAAATTATTTATGGAAATGGTATAGAAGGAGAAAACAATGCTCTGGTGTAACTGATGGGAAGTGGCATCACTGGTATGAGTGCGAATGCCAATCTCTTAATTATGAGAAAAATGTATGGTTGTGAGATAAAAAGCCACCGATCATTAAGGGCTTGTTTGGTTGGCGGAATAGTTATTCCGTAGAATAGGAGAAAAACGAATGGAAAAATGAGGATTGTTTACCTAGAGCCCGTCGTTGTGATGGAATAGCTATTCCGAGCTATCATATACTCATGGAATAGCTATTCCCTTCTTGAGAGGAGGAATAGCTATTCCATGAGTTGTATAATAGCTAGGAATAGCTATTCCATCCCGACGATGGGCTCTACGCAAACACTACTCCCTTTTTCATTCGTTTTTCTCCTATTTCGCGGAATAGCTATTCCGCCAACCAAGCGAGCCCTAAGTGTTATATTTTTTAAAAAAATGACAATAGGTTGTAGTATTTTGAACCGTGTCCTACGCGGTATATGGATCTATGCAGAAATTTTCAAAATATTACCTAGATTCTAGGGTTCATGGCGGAGTAAGTTAGGTTTTAAAATAAAAAGGTTTTTTAAATAACATTCGTGTATTGTTTTATAATTCTACCTAAATTGCTATATAGTCAACGTGAGGATTTACAAAACACCACCAAAATTTTAATGTATCAAAAATAGGAAAATATATTCTAACTAGTCCCGACTCCCAACCTATGCCCTGACTAATCTCCACTTGGCCTTGCAATGGCTGGAAGTTGTAGGGTAATGATGGTGAATTACTGGTACACGGATTTAACTAGAAGAACAAAAGAGCAAATAGTAGCGTTAGCAAAGTAGAGCCGTGCTAGGTACTGTCCTTAAAGGATACTTTGTTAGTTCATTTCAGGATTGAACTACTCCTTCACCTCTATGTAAGTAGAGATAGCACAGGAACGGAGAGGCAAAGTATATATCCAAAGATTGTAACTGTTGGATTCTGAAGCTAAATTAGTTTTGTAAGTTTTGAGTTCAGAAGTAAGTCATCTAAGAAGCCCCAGAATATGTCAATAGAGCTTTGAAGTTTCAAAAGCAGTTAAAAGATCAGAAGAACACTCAAGACTCAGAACCTCAAAAAGTTCCTCTGATGTACTGCAAAGGAAAACTTAGTCTTTTGGCGCTAAAAGTCAAGATAGCTGACCTTGCATTTAATGTCGCCGCGTGCTCTGTCCCCAAGTCTACTACAAGACAAAATTTGCTGCAAGATCAGGAATAAAAACATTTCTGCAAATCTCATCTACAATCACTGTACAAAGTGGGTCCCCAAAATCAACATGATACAGCATTGTGCGGATCAGAGTTGGACAAGCTACTCTAACGGAATGTTAACGAAAACAAGATTAAGAGACAATGGCAGAATTCTAGCAACGATCTAAAATCAACGGAAACATTTTCTCCCTCTATAAAAGGATGATTTCCGCCATTGAAGAATGCTGCTGAATTAACAAAAAGAATTCAAAAGTGAACAAATTCTCAAATTTACCTGCAATATTCTTCTACCAAATATTCAAATTTTACCTGTTTGTAATTGAGCTAACTGAAACAAAGTTCAGAAGCTCACAAAAATTATTTTTCTATGAACCGCTGTAAATCAATCTAAATTGAGGGTAAGTTAGTGTGAGGGTGCTTGAAAATCTCATAAGGAATGTACTTAAGAGATAAAAAGCTCAGAGCCTCAGATATAGAAGGACGGTACTCCTGTATTGGTATAGCTCATCACAAGCAAGACTGTTGGAAGGAACTTCAATCATAAGCTGTAAAAGGTTTGCTTTTCACCAGAAGAAAAGCCACCAGTGAATTAAATCTTAGACAAGAGATTCCAAGGACTGGATTAGGCAGAGGCTGAACCAGGATAAAATCCCTGTTTGCATATTTCCTTACTCTGCTCTATTTTTGTGTTTACTTAATTCCGCAACTAAATCACTTAAATATATAAAAGGGATTATGAGTAAAGGATATTTACTCAGAAGCACCTTCAGAAGCAACTCTTCTGAAGAAAACCGTGAACTCGAAAAAGAGTCATTCACCCCCCATCTGACATATTCTATCACCCTACTGGGTCCTACAGTAACGAGTAATTGTAAAGCACTGTATATCTACAGTTTATCGAAGGCAGCTATATATATAACCAACAAAATATGACTGTTGAAATATAGCTGTTGGGCTTTAAAACCAAAAACGTTTTTATAAACACTTAGCTGTTGAGAATTAAAAACACTTAAAACCACCAGCTGCGGGTAAGGGATTTCAAAATCCAAAGAAATATTTCCGAATAAAAAATATATTATTATTTCTCCGGAAAAATAATAAAAGGTTTCGATTACAGGCTTTATCGCTCGCGCAGGGGGGAATCGGACCATTTTCACTAGAAACGGCCTTGGGCTATTTCTCTCATGTGCACGAGAACCCACATTGTCTTTCTTACAATTTACAAGCCCATAAGGGACATCTCAATATAAACTAAAATCACACACTTCAAGTTTCCCATGTGAGATTAAAAACCTTTTGAAAGTAACTTAAAACATCAAGTTTTCCAACAGAAGCTCCGGCTTGCCTAATTAAAATTTTCTTATTTAAATAACTGAGTAGAAAAAACAATTTTTTTCCTTTTCTGATCAAAGTTTACTGAAATTATTTTTATATTTAAAATTAATATTTATATAATTTTTAAAATAAAATGAACTATTGGCAATATTATAATAAAATAGGCATAATTATTATTTCAAATTTATTGGTTGCCAAAGTGGATTTTTTATTTCCATTTATTGCTGTCACTTCTATTAGACTATTATTTAAAGTTTTATTGTTTAAAATGTTTGTAAATAAATTGACAAATTTAAAAATAGAGATAAACGAACATACTTTCACGTTTTTAATTATAAATTTAAAAAACAAAAAACTTAAAACTTTTAGAAAAAACAATATTTTCTTTAATTTTTTGACTGGAGAAGAGACGTGATACTATTTGAAAACGAGGAGATTCATAACCTCTCATTTCTACATTGAAGAGTGCATGTACCACTTTAGTCATGGTAAAAAATAGGCATAATGCATGAGCATACACCCAAATTTGTTTGAAAAAAACTTACCCCCTAAACTTTTATAATATCCTCGTACCTCTCACATCCATTTGCTCATTGAATGATTTGTGTCAACTTCTAAATGGTTTGGTTTTTCAAATCTATCAATTTTTTGTGCTTTTATATCTCCAAATGGTTGTGCATGAGCATGTCACAACCATTTGCTCCTTGAATGATATGTGTCAGCTTCTGATTGGTCTGGTTTTCAAACCTATCAATCTTTTATGCTTTTATATCCCCAAAATAGAAGCTGTCGCGTGACATTCAAGAACAAGGAACAAAATGGTACAGTTTTTGAAAGTTGAGGGGATTACGAGTTTAGAAAGGATAATATTAAGACAAGTTTGGATATCTACTTGCACATTAAGTTAATAAATCTCGTAAAGATTGTTAATCCAAATTTTATTTTTTAAAAAAAGAAAAAGTAAATGATACTTATCAATGATCTTATTTTTCTCAAAGAAAAGAAAAAAGAAAGTTCTTCAAGCAATTATTGAAGAGTGATAGTAATCATTCTTAGTTTCTTTAGCTTATTTATTTCACAAATTATCTTAACATATAAGGTCTGAAAATACATCTTTAGCAATTTATCTAGTTCATCTTCTATATATGATGTGACACTATACGTCATCTCAAATTACAGACAATGTCTATTTTATATTCTAGATGTAGATAATCAAATAGACACTGTCTACAAAAAGTACAATTTAAAATGGAATAAACAATCTACTATTTTTATCTTATAAATAGATATTGTCTATTCTTAAAACTATCATCACATTATTAAAAAAAACTTCTGAATTTCACATGCCACCTAAACTTGAAATCAACTATTAAAATTGCTCTTAGGTTATGATATGTTCATGAATCAATCCTCAATTGGAAATAACATTCTATTTTTTGTTGAAACACCTAAGCAATCTTATCTTATCCAACATTTATACATACTCTATAGAATATTTGATTTTTTTTTCATATTTGTTCATATAGAAAGTTCCACGTTCCTATCTGTCTACTTGCTTATCTCAAATACTCAAACTTCCTACCTTCTATCTCTATCCATTTCCTACGATGGATTTAAATATCATATTATATAATTAAATACTACGAGAGTTTTAACTTTCATGTATGAAAATGATATATCTATTGAGATTGAAACCTTTCCATACATTTAAAATAACATATGCCTCATTAAACAATAAAGGGATGAAGGATATTGTTTTTTAAGATGTTATCACGGTAAGTTGCTTTCACAAATTTATTTTATAGAATTACATATTTTTATTTTGAACAATACATTTTGATCCTTTGTATTATTTAATTTATTTTTTTCCAAAATCAAGAAAAACTTAAAATTGAAACTTTTCAGAAAAACCATTTGAGAAAACATAACCAAACTGACCTTTCAGAAGATCTGAATTGCTTTAATTCAGGGTCGGCCTTGAGCAGGGTGCAAGGGATGAGCCCACCCCGGATCCTTAGTTGGAAAGAGCCCAAAATAATTTTTAATGTTTAAATTTTTAATACTTAATATTTAAAAGATAAATATGAACAATAACTAATTTTAGATGAATTGCTAAGTTACTTATTAATGATGTAAGAGATCATGAGATTAAATCCTATATTCTAAAAAAATAATTTTCTATTACTACTTCTTTTTACTGAGACCCACCTTTATTAATTATTATATTATTTTACTAAGTATACCTTAATTTCTATAAGTTGCTAGTTGGGCACTTGGTTGGCAAAGCAATAACGGGTTTCAGTAAGAATTTTTAACTTTCTATGCTAAAGACTTGTAAAAAGCGCTTATCCAATTTGTCATGTGCAGTACCATTCTGGGTTTTGTTTACAATTATTTAACCTTTTTCGATACACATTATGATATTTGTGGAAAATTAGAATTGTTTCTTTTTTACATACGTCAAAGTACTCAGTTTATTCGAATTACCTTTTTCAAAATATCGCGTTTAACTTAAAAATTAAAACAAGCTAAACATATAAGATTCACATATTTTAATATTATGTATACTGTTTTTTTATAGATATATATTTTAAAAAGATCCACGACCTCAATTTTAGAGTTGTTAAGAGACCTTTTGTTTGTTTATAAGAATGCTAAACAAAAAATAAAATAAAACTCTCCATGAGATTTAGAAGATGTCATGGGTTTGAGTGAATTAGAAAGTGTGGTGAGATTTTTTTTTTTTTTGTATTTTTTAGTAATATGAGGTTTTTTACATATTTTATTGGTTGTGATAGCTCATGTAAGCACATTTACGTAAAATTGAAAATATATAAATTAGTTAACAAACAGAAAGGATAAATTGGAGACCATAGGATTCTTATTTCAGTATACGAGTGTCGTATTAAACAATGATTCAATTGCAGTGTGAGACCATGTTGGTAATTGGTATCTAGATTTTTATTGAATTAAATACATTTTTAGGATCTTTTCTATACTTCAAATGCTTTTTTAGTATCTGACCTAATAAAATTGCTTATTTGGTGTATGATATATTCACTTTTTGCTTATTGGGTACTTAACGTATTCACTATATACTTATTCGGTGCATGATTTATTTAATTTTAGTACACAAAGTGTCAATCTAACAACACAAAAAATGTGAAACAACTATATTATCATTTGGAGAATGGGTATGTTTCGTTGATCATGCATAGAATTGCTAATCCTCAATGGTCTTTTATATTATCGTATTAAAATTCGATATGTTAGGTACCAAATAGGCCAAATTTGAATACGTCAGGCACCAAATAGGTAATTTCAATAGGTCAGACACCAAAAGAGCAATTGAGGTATAAAATATACCCTAAAAAGGTATTTAATCCGATTTTCATCATTTGATTTTATTAAAACTTGAGAATTGTGTTTGGTAATAAATTTGTGATTCGGACTGCTCATTTACTTGCTAAAGCAATTTATTCTTCGATAAATAGAGGGACATGATCATATTCTTGTCCACATTTGATTAGAGCTAATATGATTTAATGCAATAGACCATCTTTCTTCAATAAAAGAGGTAAATCTCATAGCTTAAAGTTAGACAATTTTACCAATCATGTCATGTAAATCAATTAGGGGGCGTTTCTAAAAAAATTATAATGTGATCAAATCATCTTATAAATTAGTTTGAGTTTATAAACATTTAATAAGAGTGTTTCTCAAAATTTATCTTTTAGATTATAATGAGTTAATCTAAAAAGAAAAATAGGATTTTTCTCCAAACCTATAATTTTTAATTTAAAAAGTAAATGTTTCTCCAAACTTAAAACTTATAATACTGAGACAACAATGTAATTTACTTGGTTAAAAGATATATTTAAAAAAAATCACTTTTTTTAAAAAAAAATACTCTTAGCTGCTTACAAAAAAGAGTTTTTTTATTTTGTTGTTTTGACCAAGTAAATTAATAAACTAACCCCACTTTTCATTTTTACCAAGTAAATTACTAAACTATTCCCACTTTTCATTTTTAAATAGTTATATCAAAACATAAATACAAGTTTTTTAGGCATTTCACATTTTCAACAAATAGAACACCATTTTTACCTATTATTTCAAATACTTGTTAATTGTTTATAAACTAATTGTAAACACTTTAACTACTAAATTATTAAACACCTTATAAGTTTAAAACAACTTAACAACAATAAATTAAAATGCAAAAATTTTGAGAAACACCCTCTTAGTATACCTTTCGAAAAAGAAGTAAAAATTATTATTACTAATAAGTTTAAAAATTTATAAGTTCCAAACTCAAATTCTTGAAAAATTAATATTTGTTAAATTTAGCTTGGAAAATGATTCCACGCGCTGACTTTGAATGAAGTCAATTCTTAACACTCCTCTTTTATGTGGTTAGAAGGTTTCTGCAAAACAGCAAACGTCGCTATGAGGGACTAGCCGTGCGATCGGCGTAGCCTCTCCGATGCTTAAGTTAGATCGGATTTAAAAGAGGAGGCAAGGAGTAATTTCTTGTGAATTCAGAATGTGTACCTTTGCATGGTGACCCAAAGGGTTCTTTTATACTCAGTGAACGTCCCAAGTTTGATCCAAAGTGTAAATCATCTAGAGTTCTAGTTTGAATGGATCTTTATCCTGTTGACAGGATAAAGTTTATCTGAAGTGAGAGTTCAAATTATGAAGGCCTCTTTGAAGACTCAGAGTGTTACTTGAACTCTTCGTTCTCGAGGCGTCGAAGCTAGTCCAGGCGGACAAACGGCTTAGCTTGGAAGCCGCCTGGGCATTTCTCTTTCCTTCGGAGAGGGCTAGGATCCTTACAAGACTGGGGTGGATTCAGCCCACCTGAATGACCTCCGAGGCTTTACTCCCGGAGCATTACCAATTTCATCGTTATATCTTTCTCCACTCCAGGCGGATTTAGTCCGTCTGGGTGTTCCGCGTAGCATGCACTCGCCTACCCTTATTTTACCTTGTTAACAATATTTATTAAAAAAGTTAGTACATTTTAATATACTTAAGAAATTATTATTACTAATATTCAATAATAAAAAAATATTATTTTATATTTATTTTGTTTTTAATAATGTAACTACTTCTTCCATTTTTCATATATGTCTCTTTAAATTTTATATTTTGTTCCTTTTTGTTTTTCTCATTAAATTATCAATGTATTTTTAACCATTAATTCCCTATAATTAACCATGTAATTAATTACGAGAGAGATTATGAATTGATAGAATTATAAGAATTTTTTTATATAATGAAATAAATGATAAATTATCAGTGTAATAAATGTTTTTATTGATTGTGGTAAAGTTTCTAAAAATACATGTAAACAAGAATGGAGGGAGTATTATTTTTGTCCAATATCACTATGTTATTAAATTTCACACCACTGTTTCATTCGCAATGGATGGTAGGTAAAATCATTGTAAATGCAACAAACTCGAGGTCGTTTGAAATCAGTTTGGTGCACGAAAAAAATTGATTTATCAAAGTCGCAATAAGAGCAAAGGAACTCAACTTGGAATTTGCAAGAACAACATGATGATAACGTTTTGGACAAGGATGATCATTTATCGGAGGAGCTTCGAATGATGATTCAGCTCACTCATTAAGCGATATAGCATGCATGTGAAACATCCTGAAGGGAAGGGAATTGGAAATTGGGGAGATGCATTGACTCTGAAAAGGTAGATGAGAACATTTCCATGGGAAAATTTGAGCAAGCTATGTTAAACACGAATGCTCTTAATACCAAAGACAATCTAAGAAACAAAAAGAAAGACGATTAGATATCACTTAATAAATGAAATGCTTAAAAGATTTCCGTTTTTGTAGCGAATCTTGTGATTGATTTATCAACAAAGCAAATGATTCAGGCAGAGAAGCTACTACGACATATTTGGAGAGTCAACCATTGGTTAATAAGGGAAATCCACAAAATCAATTGGGGAATAGTAATGGTGAGATGGTAGGAAGGCAGGGGGAAAAGAAGGCTTAACTGAAGATGGTTCCGCAGGTACAACCCTTAAAACTCTTCACCTGAGGCAAACAACATCAATAAAATTTGGTTAAAAGGAGAAAGAATCCTGTTTCTGGAGGCACACATGAGATTTCTAATCTATAGGGGAAATTTTCAAGCCCTTTGGGTAATTTGTAACATCCCATTTCATAAAATCATATTTGCATTTAGATATATATGTTATATGTCATGAAATTTATTATATGGTATAATTATATATTATATGTTTTTTTAGATATTAGTTTCAGTTATATAAAATACAAAATAAAATATGTAAATAGATAACTTCGGGATGTTATTTAGAGAAAAAAATAATTATAGTTCGTTAAAATATTTTAGTATTATTTGGAGTAGTTGTTTATTAGAATTAGTATGGAATAA
>CATIWQ010668207.1:0-23632 GCA_949673415.1 Euphorbia schlechtendalii
ATTTAAATTTTTTAAGGTAAAAAAATCAATTAATATAAATTATTACTTTTTTATGGAATAGATTTTATTAGTATTTAAAATTTTTAATTATTTTTCTAAAATCATTGATCATATTAAATGTGTCATAAAAATATAAATAACAGTTGAACCATGATTGAACCCGGTCGAACCTATAAAACCGTAAACCATTTACTTCACCGGTTTAACGTACGGTCCGATTTCGATAACATTGCTGTGAAGTCATAACTGGAAAAAGGATTATTAATGGAATGATATGATCTACTTTATCAAATTATATGCTAATATATATTCCATCCAAATTTAATTGTCTCTTTAACATTTTTATCTCTTTACATTTTAATTATCGTTTATTAATTTTTTTCATTTTTTCTTTTATTTTTACCATTATTAATCAATTTTCTTCCTATATTTAAGGAATTTATTTCATCTCTTTTTCAATTTTATTCATATTTATAATAATAAATTTATTTTACTATGTTTAAGTAACTAAAATTGAATGTATTCTATAAGGACTGATTGTTAAAGAATATTAATATCATTATTAATCAATTAATCAACATGATAAATACAAAAGTTAATTTATTTTATTTGTTCATTTCGAAACAAAATTTTTAAAAGATAATTAAATTGTTGCTGTACTGATATGCATTAACATTATGTGTAATGGGTTTGGTCCCACTTTTAATTTTAAATCACACAGCATATGAAGTATGATATGAAGTATGATGAACTAAATTATAATAAACTGTGTTATCACACATGTTAAATTTGACAGAACAAAAATATAAAATTGTTTACAATTGGTTGAATATTATTGTTATGCAGTTGCAGAGCGGGGGTGTATGTATTTTAAACAAAATTAGAACTTCCGAAGAAAAATTTTATTTTGTATATATTTCACAAAACTTTATATCACATTACAACAAACATATAATATAATTTGCCACACAAAAAATTTCACGCTCTTGCGAAGAAATTCTCATGTCTTTCATACTTGGTGATAAAACTATGATTATGCAAATTGCTTTAACAAACAGATAATGCATGTTTATACTGTATTATAGCAAAAAAGGTTATTTGCAACAATCACCACTAAATTCAAAGCAACAAAATTGCAATTCACAAGGATCATGAAATTCAAATACATCCAATATAAAAAAAAGTAATTCAAATACATCCATTAGGAAACAAAACTTTTTTAGCTAATACTAAATACTCACCGCTACATCGGAACCGACCATGTTAGTATATATCCTCACGACACTAAATAATTCGAGCATAAAACCTCGACCAAAGCACTGGGAGAACATTTTGTGAAGGAGAGCACCTTCTGAGAAACTTTACTCACAAAATCAGTTCTATGATCTTGGAAATTACCACAACTTTTAGGAAGGATAACACTGTTTGGGAAGGATAATGTGAAGACAAGTTTTTCCAAGACACTTGCATTTTTCAATATAAACTCTACAAAGTCCAGCACAAGCTTAGGTTTGGCCAATATCTGTGAGAAGCCATTAATTTCAACAATCCTTAAATGTGACACTAAATTGTTGAACCGTGACCCATTCGAATTCCAATAGTTCTCTATGGATTGGTCCATGTCTGATAGCTCTGCTAGCTTTTGCTCCTCCAGATAGAATAGTTGACCCAAGTGCTTTAGAAGCACATAATACAAAGTGAATATTACCAACACAGCAACCAAATTTTGATAGCAAAGCATTTTCACTTTCACTATATTATTCTTTTTTCTTGATTAGATGGGAAGCAAATATATGCATGTCAATCAATCAACTATCAACTAAGCCTTTATTCCACATAGTATAGTCAAAGGCGCACCTTAGGCATGCGGCGCACTTGGCGAGGAGGCTGGCGCCTCCTAGCCCTTTAGGCGGTGCATATGACAAAGGCGTGGGCCTTTGTATGTGAGGCGCTAGGCGCATATAAGGTGCCAAAGGCGCATAATGGCAGTTAAGAAGTAGTTTTAGGGTTTTTTTATTTATATTTTCACCTCTTAAAACTCTACTGCCTTTTTCCTGTTTAGTTTTGAATTAGAAAGCCACAGAGTTACTTTAATTTTCCTATTAGTATAGAATAGTTTTCCTATTTAGTATAGAATACTTTAGTTTTCCTATTTATTACACAATACTAAACGTGTATCAACTCTGTTTAGTACAGAATACTTTAGTATTTTACATTTAAAACTCTGCTTCTGCTTAGTCTGCTATAGTGCTATAAATAACCAATTCTACCAATCAATTTTCAATTACCAATCTGCCTGCATAACCAATTCACCGCTGCCTCATCCTCAAGCCCCCAACTTGCTGATTTCAGCATGAGTTGTCTACTGTTGCTGCATCTATAGAGTCCACAGATCAGTCAGTTAACAGTCACAATTCAACTTCATCATTCTGATCTTGATCTTGATGATTCCGATGATTAATAACTATGTTTTAGATGGATAGGAATTAGTTTTATTGGTAACTTTGAATTGATAGGAATTAGTTTTATAGGTGAACTTTGAATTGATAGGAGCTAGTTTTATCATTATGAACTTTGAATTTTCTTTCAAGTGAAAAAAATGTTATTTAATTTTTTTTAGTTCATGCGCCTAGTTTGCTCTTTTCGTGCATCTTCGCCTTCGCCTCGCGCCTAGGCAACAGGAACCCCTGTCACCTTGGGTGCGCTTGGCGCCTTGACTACTATGATCCCACACAGGTGTTAATATTCCAAAACTTTGTAATTTTATTAGGTTAGATTTTAGATATTCTGAAGAAGTTGGTCCATACTTTGTGTAAAGTGTAAACTAAAAAATGGCACCATGCTTAAGAAACTTCAAGGTAAGATAGGTTCCGAAAAGCTTACCTCTTTTGGCTGCAACGTTACAACTAGTCTTTCAAGCACAGGTGAACAACGAAGTGCGAATACAATTCCAGGATTGTGCTCAAAAATAGGACCGAAGGTACGACCTTCTAGAGTCAAAGATTTTATGTTTAGCAATGGATATGATGTACCACTGATCCCCAGAGCTGATAAAGCCTACAAAACAATGAGAAATCAGAAATGATAATATCATAGTAAGTAGTCATAAAGCCCATTTTGAAGAACATTTTGTTGAGTAGCAGAACTAACAGAAAAACACTTTATCGAACAGAATCAAATTCAAATAGTAGCTATCGAATGTATATCTATTCTATAACCACTTAGACACAAAAAATTTGATCTTGCACATTAGAAATGATGTTTAGTTTAAAAAGTTACCTCAATAAAGGAACTTTGGAGCTTTAGTTCATTGAGATGTTGAAGTTGCTCAAGGATCTGCTTGGCTACATTTTTGTTACACCCTTCTTTATAGATCAAATTAAGAGCAACACAAGCTGAAGAGGGCAGATTCACCAATCTTATTGTTTTGATAGCACCAGACAAACCCAATTCTTCAAGATGTGGGCATGAAATTTCGATTTCAAGTGATATCACATTTTCCAAAACTATTTTCCTCAAAATCTTTGAATCAATTCTAAGGTTGGGAAGCCTAGAGTTTTTCAATACCAACGATTCTAATAATGGACTTTCAGATAGAATTTTTTTCAATACCATACCACACAAAGGGTAAGTACTGGGCATAATTTCAAATTCTACAAGATTTGGGCATGAAATATCAACATAAAAACCAACGCCTAACAAAACTAATCTTTTCAAAGATTTTAAAGCAATAGCAAGCCTGGTTAGGCCATAACAGAACTTTACTTCCAATGACTCAAGCAATGGACTGCCAGATACAATACTTCTCATCGCCTCATCATTATAGGTACAAAATTCTAAATACAAATCCTTCAGACTTTCAAAATTAATCATCCCAGCAGGCTCAATAGAACAACAAAACAACTGCAATTTAACCAAACAAGCCTGCCTGAAAAAGAAATCCGGCAACTTAAAGGCTTGTTCAACAGAGAACCTCAAAATAAGCTCCTCAGCCTGTTTTCTAACTATAAAACGGAGTTGCGCCTCATGGTTAGGATCCTGTTTATAGTCATAGTAGTCTGATATAAAGTGGAATTTCTGGATCTTGGAGCAATCATGAACAGGTAAGATATGATCAATGATTTCAGATATAGTGGAGGTGATAAGAGAGGTCTTTTCAGCAGAGTTCCGAGAGGACATACCGGAGAAATCGAAGATGAGATTAGGGACACGAGTCCACTGATGCAGCCATCTTTTTGACAAAACACTAGTTTGAATAGCTTCCTTAGTTGAGGGCAAAAATGAGAGGATATGGTGAAGCACTGAATCCGGCAAATCACTGATTAGGTCTTCTTTCTCCATTTTCTTCAAGCTTTTCTTTCCCTCAGAACCACCGCTCTTATCCATTAGATTGGCTTCCTTATCGGAGAATTGTGGAAAAGAAAGAAGACGAAACCCTCAATTGAGAAAGACGAGCTCACAGTCACGTCAGTGAATTTGGGGGAACACGAATATAATACAAGTTCCTTTTTATAGCCGGGCATGAAAATTTTTAATTTGGCATTTCTTGTAATGAATATGTTTTGTATAAGTATATGTTTTGAATTAAATATTTAATCTTTTTATTATTAATTTATGTTAAAAATAATACGATTCAAATATTAATAGATAATCCTTGACAGCTATTTTTTAAAATTATATTGTCTATAATAAATATAAAAAATTTATTTTACATATTACAAATTATAGAATGATTAAATTATCGGCGGACACGTTCAGAGTTCTTAATGGCATGAATTTACCTTAAATAGCACCAAAATCGTAGGAAATTCCATCACACTGAGAATTGCTGCATCTCGGAAATAGAAGTTGAAACCGTTGAGTGAGAAAGACAGAAAGAGGAGTACACAGCCCATCAACAAATTTGAAAACACTTTATTGTTGTGTTTATATAGAACTCTACTACATTTAGACGATTTGGGAAAAAATTTTTATGTCATTAATTATAATTGTCCATTTATATTATTGTTGTGCATAAGTAATTGACAAAAAGGAAATGCCAAAAGCAGGTGATAATTAAGTGAGGAATATATATATATAAACACACTAATAGTATTGCTCTTTCATCTTATCCCAAAAAATTTATATCGAAGTGATATTGTAGTTACTTCAATTTTTAAAAGTGCATACGTGTCAAAATATAGATCTAGTAGATCTGGGACGGATCCGAATCTTATACATTCAAACAGATCCGAACCGGGTCCAAGTTGGATCCGACCGTTGCCATCCCTAATTGTGAGGCTTATTATTCCAAGCATTCGTTTGAAGCCGAGAGAAACCGAGAGAGTTATGAAATAAAATCAATTTAGATATGTAACTAAAGACTTTTTCTCATTTCCGACGTAATCTGTTACAATCAGACTACAGGCAATGAAATTATTTTATTTTCCTTAAAAGATATTATTAATATATTTCAAGGAGACCAAACACAACTACAATAATTTAGTGGAACATTAATAATACACCATAGCAGCAACTTTTACATATTACATGCTACTAATACTACCCGTGTTATTCCCAACAGACCTGAAAAATTTGATCAAACCTTTGAACACGTCATCCTTGGCAGTTTTGCTGAGGAGGAAATCGACATGGCCATAATTCTCGAGGTAAAGTAACTGCGGTTTCGACTGCAATTCTTTGAATGTGTGCATCACATCTGTTATATCTGCTAATTCATCGTTGCCTCCATAGGCCATCCAAATCGGCAACGATTTTGGTATCAGACTGAGATCGAATTTCGGTGGTTTATTCTGACCATACATCCTTATGTTTCTAATCATTCCATAATCGTAGCGTGCAAATGTCCCCCCGCGAATCACTGTCAAAAATTTTACAACATAATTCAGTTTGATCCAAAATTATTTTAGAGTCTAGTGAAGAGCAGTTTGATTATGGGCTTACTCTGGAAAAGATGATGCAAGTTCTTGCTAGATGTTGGATGAGGTTCGAAATGGAAAAACAATTCCACGGACGTTATGTTTAAGCAACAGTTTGGCCCTGCGATTTCGTAGATCATCCTCGTCATTTAATTGCAAAATAGCAAATAATTAATAGTACTACTTTAGATTTTGATCGGAAATTTGATTCCAAAATTCCTTTGGCAATTTTCCTCCATAAAAAATTTACCATTCTGAGTTTCCAAATTAATAAACACCATTCAATGTCAGAACTGGTTAAGTTTATATGTTACAAAGTAATTTGCTTGATGCTTACCAAAATGAGAAGCTAGAAAAATGACTACTAGAAAAAAATTATCAAACATTGAATAGAGAGATAGAGATAGAGATGACCTGTGATAGCACCCAGTAGGTCACTACACTCAAAACGACCATCGCAAACAAAGTCAATGACGTCAACTAAGGTTTTCCTACAGACAAAACCAATAAAACATACATGAGCACATTACAAAAACTAGGGCTAGTTAGCTAATTGTCTATATACATAATCTTAATGGGAGGCAAGAACATAATAATACCTTCTAAAGTTCAGTTGACGTATTCCCATTGCCATAATCATCTGTGAATATGAAAAATTAATGTCACTCTGTCCCTAATAAGAGACATGGAAAGAATAATAATTAAATTTTACCTGGTCAAGATGTGTGGTGACCATTCCAACTGGAAGTGGAGCAGTAATATGATTGAGGTATGATATTGGAGATAGAAGGGCAGCAGCTCCGACCATTTCCACTATATTTTCCTGTGTGAAAGCTGCCCAAGACATGATTGTCCCCTGTATTTGAACTTAATTAGGGCACACAAATAACAAGGAGACCAATTAAGATATATGTAATAGCATGAAATATACCTGTGAATGTCCAACGATATTGACTTTGGAGTTTGTTGTTGAATATATGTATTGTACCATTGCAGCGAGGTCATACAGAGCCAAATCCTCCCAGCTGAAGTCCCAAAATTCCTATAAAGCAGAATTTTATAAATACAATGAATATGAACAATGGGTTTAAGGGCCAATTTGGGATTGCTTTGCCAAGCTGTTTTTGCGAAAAGCTCTGTTTTCAAGCTTAACGGTTTGTAATTAATTAGTATTAAGAGTCAAAATCTTTTTTCCGATTTCAAATCATATTCTTCTATATAATTTTTGTAAGTGGAACTACTCATGATAACAGCTGACATCAATCCCAAATAGGTCCTAAGAAAGAAAGATTTTCCCAGGCTTTTCGAATTCAAAGCAAGTCAGTATTAATTAAGAAGCCAAGAGATAAGCATAAGTAATAGTATTTATATACCTTGTCCCTCTCTGACAAAGATACATGTCCATGGCTCCAAAATGTGCCACGCACATTCGCTGCCCACACATCAAATCCTTGATCAGCGAGAATGTAGCCTAAAGATTGCTCTGGAGATTCCAAAAAAAATGCATCACCCCCCTGTAAATGTTTTAGAATAGACGAAATTTATGAGATCAAACATTCGATTGTTGGTGGTTATTGTAAAACAACAGAAGATACTATTCTTTTCAAAGATATCAAGGGAAGAGTTTTCCTAAAAAGCATGACTATGTGAACAAGCAAAAGAAAACTGAAGCCTCCAACTGGTGTCTAACTTTAGGCATAAAAGAATACTATAATAACAAACATTGAATCCCTTGGTTTCACCTAAGCTCAATTACTCTTGTTCCATTTTGTCATATTACTTTTTTGAAAAACCTAGGAGGAACGATGTGTTCCTCCATCGGAAAAATTTTGTCATATTACTGAAACCTCAAAGAAGAGGTGTAAGCAATGAAATCCTAATTCAACACACATTCTCATCTGATCAAAGTTCAAACAACTCAATCTGATATAAGACTCAAATTCTAGTAAGAATTCAGCAGACTATTGGCATAAAAATGAAAGATTAAGCAGGGAATTTCACCATAAAGAGTCCATGAAGAAGCAGAACAGGAGGTTTACGTTGCAGCCTTAGAACCCCATTAGGTGATGACACGCGTTGAAGACCTAATAAATAACCATCCGTTGTCTTTACCTGCATAAAAAGGGGGAAATTAAACAACGAACTTCGCTAGCCTAATTAAGCTATGTAAATTCTTAATTTCCGGATTCTACAGAAATATTGTCCACTAATTGAGTCAAAACGCAATAATCACAGGCAGAAAAGACCTCTCACACTCCAAATTCCATCAAAAACAGCAGAAAACATGGATTTCAATCCAAAATATAGATTTCAGAGACATTAGGCTAAAAAATCAGTGATTCTGGAACTCAAACACAAAATTCCAATACTATAAACTGAAAATTGATGAGAAATTAAGCAAAAAGAGATCATAGAGAGGAAGAGCATACTGTGTGTTCTGTGCAAGGGTAGCCGGCGGGTTCGATGAGTGTACCGCACAAGGTTTTGCCGTCTGATCGGTAAGGTGTAGCAGAGGATAACTGTCCGGCAGCTATATGGATAGAGAGAAAGAGGATTATAGCAGCAATTAACAGTTTTATCATCTCCATTCACTAGGATTCGTTCGGATTGTTGAATTTGACGCGAAGAAGCTGCTGGCTATGGTTATGGCTGTGGCGGAGAACCGTCGCCGGAAACACAAGCAAGAGCGGAAGAATCCGATAAAGAGGTTACTTGTTTCTCCGGCAACGGCGAAGATAGAAAATAACCGCAGTTGGAATTACGCGTTATATAGTTTCTCCCACGTCAGAACTCCAGCATTCACAGTAATAAAAGGAAAAAGGATTCAATAATAAAAATGAAAAAATAAAAATCCTTCATTTAATAATAAATAACCAATAATTCATTTGGGATAATATATTCTAATGTGTTTGATTAAAGTATACCTGTTCATGGACTGAAGTTCCGAGGAGCCCGACTCAAACTTGATTTTATGGGTTGAGTTGGACATATAATTTTTTTTATAACATAGTTCGAGTCCAAATCTTTAAAAGTCTAATAATTTAGAGGTTTTTAGGTAAATGTTCAAGGTATAATATATAAATTTCACCTAAATTTTTATCAAATTATAAAAAAATCCCCCTCAAATTTCAATTTTACATTATTATGTAAAAAATGTTTCAAATTTTCTTTTTTACGCTCTACATATATAACTATATAACTGGTATATATCAGATATATAATAAATGTGTTAAAATTGTTTTGGTGAATTAGACAAGAAACAGGAATATATAATAAGTATATAACATGTATATAATAGATATATATAGTAGATATATAACAAATATATAACACATGTGTATATAATAAATTTATAGCAGATATATACCTAGAGCGTAAAAATGTAAAATCAAAACAAATGAACGTAAAAATTTAAAATTAGAACATAAAAAACATGAAAAAGTAAAATGAATTCTTAAAAATATATTTTTGTAAATAGTAAATCAAAATAAGAACAAAATTGACAATTTCTTAATAATTTATGGGTCAAGTTTAGTTTAAGTATAAATATCCAAATCCAATCCGAGCACGACATGCCTAATATTATATATATATATATATATAAATATACCGTTGCATTAGATTTAAAAATTACTTTGAGCTTTTTTATTTTCACTTTATTTTTTAATTCGAATACAGTAATTCATAAAAAAAATTGAACAATTTAATAGAATTGTAATTTATGTAAGATTTATACGTAGTTATATATAATTTTTTACATATTCAATCAATAAAAAATTTAAAAGAAAAAAATTAGTATGGATCGCGAGTTTGGTTTGAGAATGATCTTACGAGCCTAACCCAAACTCAATTCAAACTCGAAATTTTAAAACTTGAATTGTACGAGATTTGCGTTGATATTTTATGCAAAATCCAATCAAGCTCGGCGCAACCCGTCTGATGAACAAGTCTCGATTAAAAACCGTCCGATCGGGGTTGCAACTTGAACGTGTGAGGATCCGGCTCCATGTGTGAACGGTGTATTTTCTCGTAACTTAGCGTGTGGACGGAGAATACTTTTTCTCTGTTGTATGGGACTCTATCTTTATAATTAGAGAAACGTTATTATGATTTGATCCATCAATGGAGTGATGGACCATTCAACTCTTGTTTTCGACTTGCTTTTTAGATGAATGGATATGCCTGTGTTGATTAAAATTGAAAATGAAAGTATTATTCAGAATTATTGAAGGAATCTACAAATCAAAATATCAAATTACTTATGCAATGAAAATCATTTTTCATGTTTTAACAATTGAAAAGCTAAATAGTAAGATTTTTATTATTTAATTTTTTGAGAAAATAATAATGCCTAATTATTCCAGAGGTTGAAATATTTTTCTCTTTTTCTTATACATAATTTTTTCATAAGTTTTTTTATATTAAACAACTTAACAATAATTGGATTTCATATAAAAATTATTATTTTATAGAAAAAAACACATGAGGTGTCCTATAAATTGATTAGTTAGCATGGGTAATATTTTTTTTTTGTACATTTGACCCATTGTGAGCTACTTTACCTTTTATACGACTACAATAATTTAAATTTTTTCTATTGAAAAGAAAAAAACATTTATTTTGCATTTTGTTGAGGTACACGAGACATTTATAATAATTTTGTTGATAGCGAAGTTTGAACTCATAACCTTAAATTTTTTGAATTTTTCAAGAGTGGTGATCACTAGACCAAAACTTAATGGTTATTTTGCGTTTTGTTGCTCATTTTGACTAATATTTCTATAGTTTTATTATAAGGTGAAGAGATTTACGAGAGTTTCGAAAATAATTTCTGATTGCATAAATGGTACCGTGAGTATATGTATATGATAAAGTGATAAAGTTTAATGCTCAATTGAATATTCTGCTCTTTAATTTTATTTGCGATTATAGTTTTCTATAGACCAAAATTTAACCAAGACTTTTATTAAATGTAACACATGATTGCATGAGTGAGTGTCATATATCAAGTCGATTTCATTACTAAAGTAACATATATGATTGCATGAGTGAGTTTCATATATGAAGTAGATTTCATTACTCACAAAACCGATGGCTTTGCGAGAAGTCACAATTCACTCTACTCATATAATACCATGAAGAAACTTCGTCCAGAACGTTACTATTTAATCCAACTTTGATTATTTATATTAATCATAGTCTGCATAATTGTGACTCTCAACTTTATATTAAATATAGTAAAAGCGTACTTTGTTAGAATATATTAAAATTTAAAAGGAAAAGATTTAAATTTAAGGGATAAGACTTCAATCTCTAAGCTTATGTAGATACTCTAACTTGCAAGAAAGAAATTTTTTAAATTCATAAAAAATGAATTAATAATGTGCTTTAAAATATATTTTGAAAATGGCATAATGTAAATTTTACTCCTAAATTTGATTTAAAAAGTTTTATATCATCTTCGTCAAATACATCGACAACTCCCTCACCTTTCACCGATCTATCTACTGTCCCCTATCCTTTCAAAAAGAATCCGTAACTCCATTTCTCTTGAAAAAGTGCACCTCCCAACTTCCTTAATTAGACTAAATCACTCTCAGTTAGGAGAGTGAGATACACATACCCTTACATGTTAAAGGGTTGAAAAGTCAACCCAATAATAGCCGGCACGTAAAATTTGTTGGTAAATTGGGATAACTTGGATAAATATGAAATCGTGAATATGACTTTCAGATTGAAATTATTTCGGTGGTTCTACCAAAATATTCAATTGGATATAATCAAAATTTAAATCAAGAACTTAGAGTACGAAAATGTTGTAATTTTTCCGAACCAACATGAAGTATGACCAATATCATGTATTTATAATAGTTCAAGAGACATGTCCAAAATGTACGAATTTTCGGACAAGGGACATGTTCAAAAGACATGAATTTCGAGACTTTTATACTGATATTTTCATACCAAAATAAAAAATTTCCCTCCTAGCATACGAGTTGTCCTGGTAGCTCGATCCTAGTCGGGGCGCTGCCCCTAGAACTCGCCAAGGGCTGCCGCACCTGGAACCCCGCTACCGAGGGCGCTGCCCCCAAATCCCCGAATCGCGATGGAACTTCAACAAGCATGCACTCCGCATTCTCTCGACTTGTTCGATAATATATCATGATCGCGTTGGTCAATTAGTCAAACCCAATTACACTAAAATACTAAGAACATTAAGAGTAAAAGTTACAAAAAAAAATCTAAAAAATAATTTCATTATAACCTTTTAATTTTTCATATTTGAATTTCTATCATCTTCTTCATCAATCCATCTTTTTTTTCTCAAAACCAATTCAAAACACATATTTCATCATCAAACATACATAGATTTTGAAAAGTTATCATAAATGTCATTTGATCTCTTTTATATTTAGTTCTATTGGGAGAAAAAGAAAGGACATGAAAAAGAAAATGAAAGAAATGATTTGAATTTTTTTCCGGAAAAATTTATGATTTTCCTGGAAATTTCATGAATTTTCCAGGAAAATTTTTCGAAAAACAACCAAATCTCCAAAACTTCATGAAACATAATAAACTTTGCTTCTCCAAGTCATCCGGTGAAAAAATGAAGAATCTTTATTTAAAGAATCATTAAAAATCTCATCATTTTGGTGAAATAAAGAATTTGCAAAGAAAAATAAAAAAATTTGCATAAACATCAAATGAAGAAGGTGAAGAAAAAGTCAATACTCGCTAGGCTAGTCAACACATGCCACATCATCAACCACGTCGGACGGAGGGAGCCATGAGGTGCAGACATGTTTACAAGAGAAAAAGCGTCATTCTTGTCGGTACATGGAGAATTATGTTGATAAACTTTATGTTCAACTTTTGAAAAAATATTTGAGGCCAAATTGAGATGACAATAATGAAAGAATTAAGATGCATATCAACATATGTATTGACGAAGTCAGGATTTAGACTCGGGGAGACATGATTTCATATGGGCTGGGATATATGTCAAAGACCGGTGAGTCGATGACGCTAATGATAGTAAATTTTGGAGAAAAGATATGAATAATACCAACTAATATTTTTATATCAAAATGTAATAAGTCAAAAAAGCGAGAAAGTTACAAACAAATATTAATATATATAAGTTCAGTTGATCTATACTTAATTTTTTCTAACTGTTAACATTTATTTTATTTTACTTGGTATTGTTTGTTTTTAAAATAACATTTTTATCTCTAACACTTAAAATAATTGATTTGATGATCATAATTAAACATCTAAAATTATTGTTTAATATTAAAAAGTCGGTAAATAAGTTTTTGAACACAAATCTAAAGTTATAGTTATATAATAATTAGTTATAGTAATGCTTGTAAGGTTTAAAGAACACCTTTTTCATTTCAAAAGAACCTAATAAATCTAAACATTTTAATGAAAGAAGTAAAACTTTATGTATTGTTGTGGAAACAACTTACAATTTATAAAATTAGTGCAAAAAAAAAAAAAAAAAAAAAAGAGAGAGAAACACAGAAATTTAACATGGTTCGACTAATTATGTCTAAGTCCTCCGACACTACTAAATTAATATTTCACTTGAAAAAATATTACATATATGAGAGATTTTGAAGAAACAATTGCCTTAGAAGTAGAGATGCTAATTGCTTGGGATGAAGATCAAGTGAAGGTGATAGGCATATTTATACTAAAATTTTACCATCCCCACCAGCTAACCACCTCTCACGTTTTAACTACAAATCTCCACCTTGACAAAGTCCACATCTTCAATCTCTCGTTTTCTGTAGTGTCTTTCAATGTTGTTTTCAAATTTTGATAGCATTGATCAAGTCTAAATGATATTGGAACTTGACCAGATTTACTGCCTTTGTCAACATATCAGCTAGATTCTCAGCGGTCCAAAATTCTGGATAACAACTCCACCTTCTTTGAGATCCTCTCGTATGAAATGACAACAAATATCGAAGTGCTACGTCCTTGCATGGTAAACTTGATTCTTAGCTATATGATATCACTTTGACTATCACAATTCACCTTTGCATGCTTTTACCAAATCTTCAATTCACTAAGCAACACCTGAAGCCAAATTGTCTCATTTACAATCTTCGTATTATATTCTGTCTCTAACAAAGCAATCATTGACTATAAAGTAGACCTCCTACATACTGACCCACCAGTACTTGATCGACATTTATCCAGATCACCACCTTTATTCCGTTAATATATTAAACCAACATGTCCCAGTTGCATTTGCCACAATCTAATTGCTTCCAACAACTCTTCATTGAAAGTCATTGTTTTGCTTTCAATAATAGTAGTACCTTGGTAATAATATAACTTGTTATTTTTCCAAACTCCCTCCAACACCAACAAAGAACCAGAAAATATCTTCATTACTCCATCTCCTGCTTGCACTTTGAAACCTTCTTCTTCTAAGGCCCCCACGGAAATGAGGTTCTTTGATAAATCTGGTACGTAGTGAACTTCCTTCAAAATTCTGATTGATCCATCTTGATTCTTGAATTTTATGGAACCAATCCCAAGTGTGGTGATAGGGTAATCATTTTCAGTATATACCATCTTCTAGCTTCTTAAAATCAGCAAACCATGCTTGATTAGGACTCATGTGATAACTGCATCCTGAAACAAGAATTCAAACAATAAAAGAGCTTATAGAACTCGAAACATCAAGTGAACAATCTGAGTCAAAATCAAACTCAACAACAACAACAGTCTTTCCATTATCAACTTGGTCTTTCTGCTTCAACTTAGGATAATCTTCCCTCCAACGCCACTTTTCATGACAAAAGGCACATTCATCTTTGCTTAACTTAGATCTTTCATTTGATTGTCTTTTCTTTCCTTTCGTATGGCTTCCCGGACGTCTTCTGATAAGCAAAGCCTTGGTCCCTCCACTTGAGCTATCAAAACTTATCCTTCCTCCTCAATTCATATATGTACAAAGCTTCACAGACTTCACTGAGAGTTACAACAACCTTCACACGAAGTAGAGTTGTTTCAAGGTACTCAAAATCCTTCGGAAGGGATCCCAACAGCATCAAAGCAAGATCTTCATCTTCAAAATGTTACATCAAGGTTCAACAAATCAGAAACCAACTAATTAAACTAGTGATGTGAATGTCCATTGTGGTACCTGGAGTCTGTGTGAACCGAAATGATCTTTTCTTCATGTAAAGCTTATTTTGAATGCTCTGTTTCAAGAACTTTTCTTCCAATGCTATCATTAACTTATAAGCTGAAGTTTCTTTTGCCATCCTCTACCAACAAACCACCTCAAAAGTCAAAATTACTATCTTTTAATTTATTATAATAAATAAATCAGTGAATTTTTTTACAATACATATATTGGCGGTGATTGTACCCAATTCATCATTTTCTAATTACTCTGACATTTTGAACTATATTGTTTCTTCTTCCTCCAAGCTTTTTAACCATTCATATTTATGGCTTCTTTGTTCTTTCATTCTTTTAAAAACTTGGTGGGCACACAAGTTAAAAAAAATCAATTTCAGGCGGAGGGGTTGGAGGAGGGTTCCGGTGACCGGCGGGGCACGTGCCCCTCCCCCATACCTCCCTCTGGCACTGTGCATATGGAGCATTCCTCCACAACCCAAAACCAAATAAAAAACCCTAACTAATGTACAAAACACACCTTACTTTTCCGTCGCACCAAAAGATAAAAGCACACTAAACTTTTAGTACAATTTTATATTGTCACCCTGAACATACAAAAACACACCAATTTAATAGATTATTGTCCCCATGCTAAGAATTGCAAAAAAAAAAAAAGGGCGAAACACGATATAGAGTCAAAGACATATGACTGACATCACCGATCATGATATTTTTCTAATGTTCAATTAATTATTTAGGCATTTGTATTAACTTTTGATTTCAGGTTGTAATATGCGGAAGAAAGCAGTATTGAGAGCAGGAACAAAGCTTCGTCTCTTAAATGTTTACCCAGGAGACCAAAGAAAAAGCCTCAAAATAGCTTTATATGTTTGTCTTGGGTTCTTGACATAGTAAGTAACTTTTGAATTTTGTTGTTATGTTACCCTTTTTGCAAGTAAAATTCGGTTTGTTGGGAAAAATATATTTTACTACTGAATCTAATAGTTCATGGTGGAAAACATTTAGTATTAAGCCAGTATCCAATTTTATTATGTATATTGCATAAAAAAAATGCAAATAGAGATACAAGTTCATTAGCAAAATAATTATATAATCACTTTAAAGAAAAATTACCCTATTGAGCATATTTAGCCTTATAATCACTCCAAAGCTGATCAACAGATTTGTTCAAAATATCAACAAAATACCGATCACTATAACCACTTCTCATCTTCTTATTAAGCTCAGCCACAAACCCATTTTTAAGTTCATTGCAGTAGTCCAAAAACCTCGCTGTAACATCATACCCTTGATCCCACTTGTCACCTTGTCCCTCTTTAACCCAATGACTTGGCACATAGTTAGCTTTTAGCCTCACATAATCAGCAACTCCCTCAATCAATCCACCTGGAGCTTGTCCATTCCCATCCCATTGCCAAATATGTGTCATTTCATGGTAAATTACTCCATTGAATTCACACTTCAAATCGCCGCTGTAATTCCCTATGTAGTTTGCACTGAAGTGGATTTCGTTGTTTGTTGCATACGCTACCCCATCCATGTCATCGATGAATAAGTTGACTTGCTGCACGTTTTTTCGGTCTTCTGAGCTGGGTTGTTGGAAGATTCTCCATATGAAGTCTGTGGCTGCTGATTGAGTTGTCTTGCTGTATTCTTCCCCGATTTGTGACTCGAAGCGGGCTCCACCTGAGGTGGTGGTTGCTGTGTTGTTGACTGTGTAGGTCACAGTGTGGTTGCCTCTGACAGTGGCTAGGGTAATGAGGAGAAAGAGGATAGAAGTTGATGAGCTTTGTCTAGACATTGTCTAGTTTTAGAAAGTTTTCAAGGGATTATTTTTTTTTGTGTTGAGATGATGAAATGACTTAGAAATGATGCATTTATATACACAAGTAGGAAGATGGATGTTAACTGGAAATTGTGGTTGTCATTTAATTTTGTTTACATGGTCAGCGCGAAAAACTTTGTAATACTGCCATATGGATCCCCGGCTATTAAACAATTATGTATTTGATATAAGACAGAGCTTTATGACATAAAAAAATTCAACTAGTGTTTGTTCATTTCTTTAATTTAATCATAATGAAGAATATACACAACACAAACAAATAAACACTTAAAGTTGAACACATAAGACAACGAGACTTCTACCTCAAAATGATTGGATCAGGACTCATGAGACAGCTTTCCACCGATAGTATTGTCTAATATCTTTTTTTTTTAAAAAATAAGAATACTTGTTAATATCCGTAAGAGGATATAATTCCAGAAACCAGCGGAGAAGGCTGTCAGGAATAATATAAATACTATGATTGAACCTTATTTATCAGCTTAAGTTTTTGGATAAAACGATTCCATGACATGATATTAGGGTAGCTTAGATCTAAAGGTCGATGTTCGAATAGTGACAACTCCTTTTGTTGATTTAATTGCAAACATAGCATAATGAGTGTGTGTTGTCCCCGCTTCAAGTCCAGGGGTATTCGCGTGCGGGGAATAGTCAAGAATAATATAACATTATGATTGGACTTAAGTTTTTAGATCAAACGGTTCTATGATACCAACCACCTCCATCACCTTGGCTCCGCCATTGCAAATTTTGGTTTGTTCTATTTGACATATTAGTTAAGTTATGGTCATATATAAATTTAAACTGAACTCTCCTACACTCTTGTTATTTCACTCTCTCTCACACATGCACGTAAACTACAAACTTTTGCCCATTTTGCTGAAAAGTAAAAATTAATCAGAATTTTACGGTATTGTCGTTGTCTACAACTGGGCCTTAACTATCAGCTTAAGCTTTTTGATCAAACAGTTCCATGACACCAAACACCTCCATTGAATATTGAATTGATACTGTTGATCCATAAACCCTCATTATATGGGCATATTGACCCGGTGCTTCATCTTCTGCTGCTTAAAATGAGCACAACAACATGCATCTCTTTTCCTGCACCCATAATTCTTTCCAAAAGCATGCTATACGGTTGAAATTATTGTACGTGGGTTGCGACCACAGACCGAAAAAGATGTGGATGAGATGTCCAAACATTTTGCCAATGACAAAGCCTTTCTACTTTAAGTGCTGCAGGTAACCGCTTAAATTCTTCTACAATCTTGTATGCTTCAAATTTATATGACTCTGCAACCGTACTGTTCTCTCGATCAAAGACCTCTCTTCGTCTTTCGTTACGGGGCCGAGAAGAATATTTCGTTGACGTTTCATTGCCGTATGAACTTTCAGATTTCTAACAGATGGAATTCCATTTCCCTTCAAATATGTCTGGGTAAGTTGTTGATAAAGGGTACTTTGGAAAGACCCCCAATTCCACCGCATAGCTAGCTAATTGCATCACGAATATCACGCAATCTTCTAGGAAAAAGCACACAATTACAAGCACCTCTTTGTTCTCTCTTGGCAATTTGTCAAAACTGAACTTTAGACTTCTACAGGGTATGTTTGGAAACAAATCTTATAAGAAAATGAAAAGAATTAAATTGAATTTAGTTAGGAAAATTCAATTGAATTGATTACTCAAACAATTTATTTGTTTGGAAACTTCATTTATATTAAGAATTCAATTGATTGTTACTTATATAACATTTTTTTAAAATGATTTATACACGTATTTTTACTTCTTCAACTAAAAGCATATGTAAAATGGTGAAAATGATATTCAAATGCATAATTTAAATGAATTCTTTTGAAATCTTACAACTTTTTGCAAGATTTCTATTCCTTGCATTCACAAGAATTCAAATCCTACATGATTTGAATTCTATCAATAGTTATTTGGTTCCAAATAAGAAAATTTGACAAAGTAAATCTAATTGAATAGACTTCTTTCAAAATGGAAATTTCCAAACACAACCCAAGCGTTTCGTTTTTGTATCTCTTGAATGTCTTTTTAGTGCTTGTTTCCTTGGATTAATTCTAGTTTTCTCTGAGAGCCTTTCCTGCCGACATAATTGCCAAGGGTAAAGCCCCACATTCTTTTGCCCCCATATTTTTGCCACGTTTGTCAAGGAGCTATTGTTTAGATAGGCCACATTTTTAAATGAAGCCCATGCTTCTATCTTCTGTCAACTTTTGGAAATTCATAGCGTTGCAAGCAGGAATCTACGCATTATAATTACCATCTTGCAATTCTTGAGATCTTGAATGGACGGGATCCTGATTTTGCATATATCGAGTTCTCCCCAAACATCATCCAAAACCGAAAGCTTCATTTCTTGATCCTGCAGCCTTAACATCAATTTTCTTGCATTTTCTTCCAAACTACTCATCCTTCCAAGCTCCAATTTCAACTGCTCAGCAATTCGACTTTGAATAAATCTCTAGTCTGGTCTCTTGGTTATGGTAACAATTAAAAATTCACTAACCTCTTTTCTCATAGCGTTTTTAGTACTTGTTTGGCCAAGGTTTCAGGTTTAATAGGTGTTTTATACTTTTGTTTGTGTCCATCTATACCTAGTCTAATTTGTATTATAAGTCTTAAAGTCAGTGTTGTATTTTAATGGCCCAATTCTTTAAGATCTGCTTATCTGGGCCCTAATTCAAAAAGAACAGCTTTGTGTTGGGATTTAGGGTTTCATTTGTAATTTCCGTCTATCTTTTCCTCTTAGAGATGACAACGGGCCGGATCCAGCTTGGACCCGATCCGGATCCGGATCCGTTTATATATACTAGATCCGGATCCGTCTTGGATCTGTAATTTTAGGATCCAAATCCAGATCCAGCGTATCCGGATCCAAAATGGATTAATGTAATTAAACTTGTAACTTCCATACATGCACCTTCCACATTGTTTCAAATAATTTACATGATCATTTACTTATATTCATGCAATTATAACTATCCAATAAGTTCGAGTAAAATTATATATAAAAATGTGCAATTAATCTTCAATTACAAAACATAAACAATGACACAGAAAATATCTCCATATAAAAGAAGTAGCATGCTTCAAAGCTCCAATCTTCCAAACATCAACCACCTATTACATTGAAAAAATAGTCTATTATTAAAACAGCAGTCGATTGAGTTGTCATTTTAGATCAGCAGTGTGTAATCCATATCTTGGTCTTGTTTGCTTAAAGAAAATTCTAGTAATTAAGGACAATATCATCCTGAAAGAATAAAAACCTTTTGTACTAGGAAATTATCGAATATCTTGGGAATTTGCCTATACACAACAACCAACCACTAAGCAGTTTCAGATGAACCCATTAAACCAGGTATTTACAATATTACTTTCAGCAATGCTTATAAGATCAAATGTAGTAAATGAAAAAAATAGATGAGATAACTTTTGCTCAAAGATACGAAAACAAGAAAGCACATACACCAACATATTTATCTAAAATGAACCATTTTCATTTTTTCTGTACACAACAACGAATATCAGAAATTCATAACATATTTCATTACTTGTGAGATAGAATTTAGAAAGGCAAACAAGTAAAGGTTCTACCTAACACCACATCATAAATATGTGACCTTTAAATATAAAATTATAGGGATCCTCACCTCAATGAGGCACTAGAAGGCCATAAAACCAAACTAGTGGAAACACTTTCATGTAAGTGCAACTCATCAAGGTGACGTAAATCAAACCTAAAGAACAATTAGTTCTGATGATCTAAAAAAGACAACTTAATCGGTGTATTGTAAAATGAGACATAAGTCCTAAGTCATTAAATTTAAGCAGAGTTCTGTTGGATGAAAAGAATGTATTTAGTTTGCTGATGCCATAGTGATCAATCATAAAGGAACTTAAATGTTTATTGAATATTGAGTTTCTTGAAGTGATGACATAAATATTGAAGGGACAATAACTGATAATGGTACATAGCTACAACTTCATCAGAGTAATTTTGAACTATTCTTTCAATTATGAAGTGTGTCATGGTTGGCTAGGGGCTTTTAAAATATAGCTGAAAGAATTGAATCTAAATTAAGGAAAATAAAGTTGAATGGGACTGTAAATTTTGGAATGGCATTCTGTACTTGTGCTTAAGTTTGTTGACTTTTACACCTAAATTTGCAGTTGTTCAGATAAATGACATGCTTAACGACTTCAAAATGCTCTTTTACTTTGTTGTTAGACAAGAGATAGTGAAATGATTACCTTAAAAATTGATCTTCGAGGAGTGGAATCGCTACTAACTAGAACAGCCAAGGAAATCTGAAAACACAAAAGGGAAAAAATCAATTAAAACCATAATTGATACGATCGATAAGATTGGGTAATTTGTATTGATTTTATTTTCCCTTTCAACCATGCAATTGGGAGTTACAGGGTAAACAACTACTTTTGGAATGAAAAAAATAAATAAAAGAGATTGAAATATGAGGATTCACAGTTCAAAAGTGAACTAAGCTCCTGAGTATTGACTTGTTGGGATTAACGAAGTTTCCTGAAAGAGTGATCGTCGCCCAAAGACGAGAGTGAGAGAGATGGAGGGTTGAACAAGAGAATTGCTGAGAGCAATTGGTCGATTATGGAGAAAAGGAAGTCAAGTAAGAGATTAATTAGATTAGAGAAGAGGAGGAATGAGCTTAAGAGGAGAATGATTTTATGTTAAAGAGGCAGATAGATAGAGGAACTCTGGATAAAATTAGGGTTTCAATTTATATGTATATATGTACGGGTCCCATTGTAAAATCCAATACCGGATCCTATTGTAAAATTCGGTACCGGATCCGTTTCTTTTTTATTGGACCCGGATCCGACCCGGACCTGACGGATCTATAAAAATAAGATTCAGATCCTAAAAAACGGATCCGAAACAAATCCAAGATCCGTTGCCATCCCTATTTCCTCTCCTTCTACTGCTTCCTTTTCTTGTGTGGCGATTCCTGCTTGAAGCTGTTTGATCCTGCTTCTTTTCATCACTTTGATAAGCGGTTGTGATGGAATCAACATGAAAGTTGTTTGTTTGGTTGTTAGGCGATTACTGACGGCGTCAATCCTTTGAAGGCTATATATTTTCTGCTTTCTCAAAGGATTAGTGCGCGCTTTTGTGATTTTCTTTATTGTTTTGCTTAGAGTCTTCTTCTTTTCTATTTTTGTTAAGACTTAGTTTATAGGGTTTATACATTTTTTTTGCAAAAACTCTTCTCTAATTTCTTTGACCTTTTCAAGCAATAAATAAAGCAAGTCCTCTTAGATCCTTGGATTACTTCTTCAAAAGATTGGCATAGTAAGTCTAATCGGAAGGAACCAAGTAAAATATCTCTTTGTTTTGTGTGTGAATGATTTACTGATTTCTGTTATTGCGTTACAGTTGTTTTCCCTGCGTCAAGCATTCCATGCAGTCCAATTATATTGACACCATCGGTTTTTAGTTTATTCAGGGCCGGCCCTGGGCAGAGTGCAAGGGGTGTGCCCGTCCAGGGCCCCGGTTAAAAAGGGCCCAAAAATATTTTTTTATATTTAAATTTTTAGTAGTTAATATTTAAAAAATAAAAATGAACATTAATTAGCATTAGATAAATTGATAAGTTATTTGATATTGATATAAGAGGTCTTTAGATCAAATCCTAGATTCTACAAAAAATTAACTTTTAATTACTACTTTTTTTACTGAGGGCCCACTTTTATTAATTATTATATTATTTTGCCTAGGGTCCTTAAATTGTCAGGACCGGGCCTGAGTTCATTCATGACTTCACCAAGAGAAAATTCTGAAGCTCGAGAAGGCATGAAATCATCAGATTGGACGAATCCGATGTTTGGGATATCAGCTTTATGTGCTAACTCCTGGGGTATATTGCTATGCTCATCATTCAAGTTCTTGAGGTTGGTTATCAGTCCCTTAGCCTCCTTGCCTCTTTTATATCACCACAACCAATTCAGACACAAACTATTCAAACAATGCTGATCTTCTTTAAGTATGGTTTGTATAACAACATCATCTTCCATTGCTTATTTTGCTCCTTTGTGTAAGAATTTTGATTACAAAATCTGTGGAAATTATCTTTGTGATTTAGTTAGTTTATTAAGATGATAATTATGAGATAAAGATTAGATTAGAATATAAGTTTTGAATTTATATTTTGATATTTTAGGATTTAGTTATCTTGTAAGCCTATAAATAAGCATCTATTTTTCATAATATATGTGCCCAATGAACTTATAAAATTGCAAGTTTGAGTTCAAGTAAATAAAAAGTTAACACTTCGATCTATTTTTCTACAATTTTATTCGGTATGTTTATATTCTTTTGCTCCCGCTCAAGTTTTTTCTACAATTTTGATGTAATGCATCCAATCCTATTTCTTCTTCATTCAACTCTTTCTGATACTGATTCAAAGAACACATATAGAGAAACTGATTTACAAATGCAGTCACTCCTTGTTCGATATAATTTACAGCGATGAAGGGAACAGTTGCGAGAGCACATTGTTGGGGAATAAACGCGGTAATTCCCGTACTACCAGATTTAATGGAATGCGAAAAAATAATAGTGGAAAAATAACACAATATTTGATGACGGAGTTCGGCCAATTTCGCCTACCTCTCCGGAGCTGCTGCAGACTT
>CATIWQ010668304.1:0-11179 GCA_949673415.1 Euphorbia schlechtendalii
AGATTCACCTAGTTTCTGCACTTGCATAAAAAACAACTACATACCATGTGAAATCTTTTATATGAAGTATAAAATGAATTTAAACCATATCATTTTATAAGTAAAAATATCATGATAATAAGTGTAATTATACACTTATCAACACGAGGCATGATTGTTTTTGAAGTAAAGTTTGAAAAGGTTATGAATTATAGTAGAATAGAGATGTTTGTGAAAGAAACAGAACTTAGAAAGACTCGTAGGAAGGTTATGGTGGTTATATGTTCAAACTAGACCTTTATATAGAGTTCTAATAAATCTCTGATTGGTCAAAATAGTCAATGCAGCCATTTTCTCTTCAAACTAGCCGTTAATGGCGGTTTTAGCCATATATCGCGTATCAGTCGCAATCTGCAATGGTCATATTTTTCTCCGTGTCGCGATCGCGAAGGTTTGTTGCGATGGTGATTTTCTTTAAAACATGAACAGAAGGTTTTTGCTACATAACTTCAAGAGCACGACCTATAGTCGTGATCGTGACCTTATTTAATTTTTCTATTTCTTCATTTTTTAGACTTAGTACCTAGAAAAATGTAGTCTCCCAATATTTGATCTCTAGAACACACTTGCCTTCCCCGGTAACGGTGCCAAAAACTTGTTCACCACTTTTCTATTGATAATATAAAAGTTCTAAATATAAACAGGTGTTGTCAGTACCGCTTATCAAATAGAAAAATGATGATAACTGCAAGTATACAGTTACGATGTAGTTTTAAAAGATATCGATCCCACAGGGAAGGAATTCGGTTCTAAGGATCAACTAGAGTTACGGAAGAAAAGAAAATAAAATAAGTTAAAGGTTTTGAATGGTAGACTGATGAATGGACAGATGCATGAACATATTAGAGAAAATGAAAAGCATATAGATATTCCTTAAGAATAAGTATAGTAAAGTAAATTATACAAAATAATCAAGACTGTTTTATGCACTAGATAACTTCAACAAACTCGGTTCTAGAAGCCCAAATATCCTATAATTCACCGTAGAGCAACACATTAAATGAATTTTTTAAATTTACGGTAAACGAATTATGACACTTATAAAAACCTGGACAACAATAATACTATGCCTAGTACGGGTCGCTCTCGCATAGCCATATTTAGCAAGTTACCACTCCAAAAATGTTAGCTCACTAAACAGCGTTAAAATCATAGAACCAGTGATTATACACAATCTTGCTAACCTCGAAACTAATCTTAAAATCAACTTGAAAGCATATAACTTCATTAATATAAGTGACGCAAGATGAAATACTCGTTACGACACATAGACATATCATAAACCAAATTATAAAGTATAAGTAGAAAACAAAGTAAAGTTGTAAGGTATGCAAGTGAAAGCTAAAGTTGATCAAACCGTATCCACTCTTTAATGGGAGTCGTCAATTCCCACCATCCTGCGTCTACTTTGAATTCAGTCTCGACTAGTACAAAACCTCCGTTAAGATGCTATTCCTTGTGAATATTGAACAAATGAATGTTGAAGAACAAAAAATTTTATTGATAAGTGCTTTGCAATTATACTCATACAACAATAGCTTGAATTTGTGGAGAAATCTAGTGATTTAAACAAAAAACAAATCACTTATACATTTTTCTCTCTAACACTTTGAACTTAGTGAAATCTAAATAAATTTCACTCTCTATCTATCTTATGCAACTCTTTCCGCTTCTCATGCCTTCCGTGCAATGCATAAAATGGTTGATTTGAACCTCTATTTATAGAGTGTGAAAGGTTGCGTTTATCTAAATGAATAGTAATGTCCATTGGTGAAAGGTTCTATCATCTTCATGTGATTGGATGCAAGATTTCATCCTTATCTTCAATAGATAGGAACCTTTTCATGATTACATAGTCTCCAAAAGGTGTCTCTTAGTCTGACAGTTGTTGGCGGTTGATGTTGGTTGATCATTCTTATCCAGTGGTTGGAAGTTGAGAAGAGTTTATCAAATCCATTAAGATTTGCGAGCGTGACATACATGTCGTAATCATGAATGTGAGTTTGTAACTGACTATTTATGAAGAATGATAAGTAGTGATTGCGATAAATAGTTATGGGAGTGATTTGGCTAATCGCGAGTAGGAATCACGATCGTGACATGGTTGTGACTTATGCTTTTCTTCATGATTCTTCTTTGTATCTTTATCGATCTTTGACAACTTCGATCCTAAGCCAATTCCTTGCATTCCACACATCTTTTTGCACATTTTTCACTCTTTTTGCTTAGAATTCCATCTTTAATCATTTCACTCCCAAAATTCACCTAGTTTCTGCACTTACATAAAAAACAACTACATACCACATGAAATCTTTTATATGAAGTATAAAATGATTCTAAACCACATCATTTATGAGTAAAAATATCAAGATAATAAGTGTAATTATACACTTATCAGCAAGAGCGTCACTGGACTTTACTGGACTCTTCCCCTTGGCCTTAGAAGAAGCAGCCTTCTCTGCTTTGGAGGGAATGGTGGTCACATTCTCCAAGATACTGGAGATAGGAACTTGATTTGAGTTATCACTCTCATAGTCCACCATGAATTGGTCCTCCTCCTCCTCCTTGCGGATGTCCACAGGCAATAATATCGGTACAACCTTCAGCTTTCGCTTTTGTTGAGTCTTGGTGTACCTAGCATGAACCTGGTTGTGAGCCAGCCTACAGAAATGTGACATTTTTAACCTTTTCTTCATAGGCAGGACTATCCCAACAGACTCCCCCAAAAATTGAGCCACATCAACTTTCACTTCCCTCATAATCTCAGTTATGAGGTAACTATAGTGATAGAATGTAGTCAGCTTTGTCAAGTGGTGAAGAATCACCACTGGCCAATTGAGCTTCTTGCCCTCTGCCATATGATAGACCACACAACCCTTGAAATATGTGCAGTTAGTCAACGAGCTTATTTTGGGTAGCAACAGCTTCACCACCAACTCATGGCACATCCTCGTTGTCCATGACATCTCATTGGTGACAATCTCCCCTGAAATGTAGTTGTTAGTAGGGAGTTCCCAATTCTCGGGAATGATAACGACATCTTCATCACCTGATTTACGGAGCTGGTTACCTGAATTAGGCATGTTGAGGATGCTCCCTATCAACCGTGAACAAATCAAGGTTGATTTTCTTTCCAAGTCCATCACTAGAACATCACGAAAACCTTCTATTGTGTAGAGATGAGTATAGAAGGCCCTAATGAGGCCTGTGATTGCTAGATCCTCCATCCTTAAGAAGGAACTGAGGTGTTGCTGCTTGATGACTTGGTGCATGGTTTTATTGAGAAGCAATCCTTCATAGTTCACTTCAAAGACTGGATAAAAATCCAAGCCATCCTCCCAACTTACTCTTTCTAAGGTGGTGCCTTCTTCAAGGGGAAGCTTTTCAGTTTTCCATTCCACGTTTACAATGATCTTCATAACCGTGGTTTTCAGGATTCTGAAGGTGGTCTTGGTTCTAGCCATTTGAGAGTATTTAAGAGAAGATTGAAAGAAGAAGAAATTAGGGTTTGAATGCTCTGATGATTCAAATTCACAGAAAGCAAGTTACCCATTTCCTTCAAATGTTCAACTTATATAGATGATCTCATTTCTCCTTATACATGTCACGATCTCAGCTTCTGATGAAAAATGAACGTTGTGATTGACCTCTAAATTAACCGGCTTAGATGAACGATGAGATTAAAACAAAACTTTTCCAATTCACGCTTACGTTAATTTGAAAAATGTAGATTTGAAATTTAACCGCGAACTATTCCTCAAGCCATTTCTAAACAAAACTTGAAGGTGTTATCCACGTGTTATCTCATGCTTGATTTCCAACACTTAGCTAAATTTCTGAGATTTTCATCCTTCTTCTTCATCGAAGGGACGTCTTTTTGCAATGTTAGTGTCATCGAAATCTACATGCATAGACTCCTCTAAAAGGTTGGTACACTTGACATATATTCTATATGCCCGACTGTTAGTTGAGTATCCCAAAAAGATACCTTCAGCAGACTTAGGATCAAACTTTCCTAATTGCTCTTTGGTGTTAAGAATATAGCATTTACAGCCAAAAGATCTGAGATGTCCAATCTTAGGCTTGCGCCCTCGCCAAAGCTCATAGGGTGTTTTCTCAAGAATTAGGTGAATTAAAACCTGATTCAGGATATAAAAGGCTATGTTAATAGCTTCTCCCCAAAAGTACTTTGGTATATTGTTATCACTCCGTATGGATCGAGCCATCTCAACTATTGTCATATTCTTCCTTTCTACAACCCCATTTTGTTGAGGCGTATGAGGAGAAGAGAAGTTGTGGTCAATACCATGCACTAAACAAAACTCTTCAAAATGGAAATTCTCGAATTCACATCCATGATCACTTCTAATTCTATAGATTTTAACTTCAATTTTGTTCATTATCCATTTACTGAGCTTAACAAAAGATTCATAAGTCTCATCTTTGCTACTCAACAAGACTACCCATATGAACTCGTGAAGTCATCTACTACCACCAATGTGTACCTCTTACCACCCAAGCTCATAGGCTGAACTAGGCCAAAAAGATCAAGGTGGAGTAACTCTAACGGTCGCTTAGTTACTACGTGATCTATTGATTTAAAAGATTTCTTAACTTGCTTACCAAGCTGACAAACAGAGCATAGTTTATCCTTCTCGAAGCTGATACTGGGTAAACCCATAACTAATTGCTTTTTGGCCAGTTTGGACAGAATGTTCATATTAATATGACCCAGCATCTGTGCTAAAGCTACGAATTATCCTCCTTAGATACAAGACAAACATTAGTGGATCCAAGGGATAAATCAATCATATAGACATTATTGATCCTGGGAGCAAAGAGTATAGTTGAGTCAGTCTTACAATCAATTACTGAGCATCCTGCTGAGTCAAACATAACCTTCCTTCCTTCGTAGCAGAGCTGGGCTACGTTGAGTAGATTGAACTTCAGACCCTTGACAAGAGAAACCTCTTCAATTGAGGGAGACTTTGATAAGTGTATAATAACACTTATTATCTTGATATTTTTACTCATAAAATGATATGATTTAAAGTCATTTCATACTTCATATAAAAGGTTTCACGTGGTATGTAGTTATTTTTTATGCAAGTGCATAAACTAGGTGAATCTTGGGAGTAAAATGATCAAAGATGGAATTATATGTAAAAAGAGTGAAAAAGGTGCAAAAAGATGTGTGGAACACAAGGAATTGGCTTAGGATTAAAGTTGTCAAAGATCGGTAAAGTTGCAAAGAGAAATCATGAAGAAAAACACATGTCACGATTGTGACACCCATTCGCGGTCGTGACTTAACATTCTTCCCAAAAAGAAAGTTACCAACTATCATTCATGATCGCGACATGCATATCGTGCTCGCAACTTATGACAGTTTTTGGTCAACTTTTCTCAACTACCAACCACTGGATAAAAACAATCAACTGCCATCAACCACCATCAACTGTTAAACGAAAAGACACCTTTTGGAAGCATTCCAATCATGAAAAGGTGCCTTTCCATTGTAGATGAGGATGAAACCTAACATCATATCACATTGAAGTGATGCAACCCTTTGCCAATGGACACGACTCTTCATTTGGATAGACGCAACCCTTCACACTTTATAAATAGGGTTCAAACCTAACCATTTTCATGGCATGAGAGATGAGGGCAATGAATAGTAGTGTATGCTTAGATAGAGAGTGAAAATTGTATAGATTTCGCTACATTCAAAGTGTTAGTGAGAAAATTGTATAAGTGATTAGATTCTTATTTCGATCACTAGATTTCTCCACAAATTTGAGCAATTGTTGTATGAGTGTAATTGCAAAGCACTTATCAATAAAATTTTTTGTTCTTCAACATTCATTTATTTGATATTCATAAAGAATAGCATCCTAGCGGAGGTTCTGTACGAGTCGAGATCGAATTCAAAGTAGACGCAGGAATTGCGGGAATTGATGATTCCCATTAAAAGAGTGGATATGGTTTGATCAACTTTAGCTTTAAGTTGCATACCTTACAACTTTACTTTGTTTTTTACTTAAACTTTCTATTTTGAAGTTTATGAAATGTTTATGTATCATAACAAGTATTTCGTCCTGCGTCTCTTATATTAATTAAGTTATATGCTTTCGAGTTAACTTTAATAGTGATTTCAGGGTTAACAAGATTGTGTATAATCACTGGATCTATGATTATAACACTGTTTAGTGAGTCAACATTTTTGGAGTGGTAACTTGCTACATATGGATATGTAAGAGCGACCCGTACTAAGCATAGTATTATTGTTATCCAGGTTTTTATAAGTGTCATAATTAGTTTACCCTAGATTTAGAAAAGTCATTTCATGTGTTGCTCCGCAGTGAATTATTGAATATTTAGGCGTCTAGAACTGTGTTTGTTAAAGTTATCTAGTTTAGGAAATATTCTTGATGATTTTGCATGTTTTTCTCTACTATACTTGTTCTTAGGGAATATCTATATATTTTACATCTTCTCTAATCTGTTCATGCATCTGTTTATTCATCAGTCCACCATTTCAAAACCCCAAACTTATTTTATTTTCTTTTGCTCCGTAACTCTAGTTGATGCTTAGAACCGAATTCCTTCCTTGTGGGATCGATGTCTTTTAAAACTACATCGCAACTATATACTTGCAGTTATCATCATTTTTTCTATTTGATAAGCGGTAATGACAACACCTATTCATATTTAGAACTCTTATCTTATCAATAGAAAAGTGGGGAGTAAGTTTTTGACGCCATTACCGGGTATAAGTCTTTTAGAACGAGTATAATCAAGATCTTACGAACAGAGACACCAACCGTGCCACACCCTACAATCTTGCCTTTCTGGTTATCTCCAAAATTAACACTTCCATTTCTTTTGCGTTCCAATGAGATGAATTGGCTTTCATCTCCCGTCGTATACCTTGAGCATCCGCTATCCATGTACCACATTCGAGAGTCATCACCAGATCTAAGGCTCACCTGCAAAACAATCACGTTTTCTTAGGTACCCATGCTTTCGAGCTAGGTCCTCCTTTGTTAGCAGTACTTAGGTTTGACTAGTCGTACTCATCATAATAACCATTTTTATGCTGACGAAGAACTGTGGCATGTTCAGCTTTCCCACAAAAACCACACACCGTTTTTGGTTTGGGCTGGCTCGCTTTCTTCTGTTTAGAGGAATTCTTCCTTTTAGAATTGCGAGTTTGGTTACTTTGAGTTTGACTATTGGCTGGAGTAGGAACCTCTTTTTTCTTTAAAGTCGTTATCTCAGTAACCAACTCATCTAATTGCTTAGTGAGCTTACTGATATCACATTCTTGATACTCAGCTTTTTCTTGAAGAAAGCGGATATCAAGCGATAAGGAAGAATTAATATCTTCTAGATCATCACTTCTCCTCACTATCTCTTTGATGTTCATAATTGATTTATTAGCTAGTTTCATAACATCATAGAGAGACTAGGCGAATTCATCTATTGACAAAGGAAGTTCATAATGTACCTTAGTTTGAGGAACTTTTCCTTTATCGCGCTCAGCTTTAGAATTGACATTGGAATGATCTCCACCGGAGGTAGATGTTGAGCCTTCACCACGAGTCTCGATAGCCATCAAGCAGAGGTTGGCTGAGTCAGTAGCTTCTTCATCAAATGATGAAGATTCTTCTGAATCACTTTAAGTGGCAGGAAGTGCCTCATTTTTCTTAGATAACCTCTTCTTGAACTTGTCATTCTTCACCTTTGAACAGCTTGACTGGATGTGACCTTTCTCTCCACAGCCAAAGCATTTGATGTCTTTGTTGTGCTCCTTCTTCGGTCCTTCCTCAGCTCCTCGCCGATGCTGAGTTGACTTAGTTTTAGCGGGATACTTTTTCTTATTGTTGAATTTCCCATTCTTCTTAATGAAGCATTTGAAACGCCTGGTCAGAAGGGTCATTTTCTCATCAGAGTTGCAGCTAGTGGACTCATCAGATGAATTTACCTTAAGGACAATGGCTTTGCCCTTGTTGCCCTGATTCCTCTTGGAGTTATCTAAGTAATTCCTCAGAGACATCTCATGAGTTAAGAAGGTGTCTATCAGCTCATCATAGTTGTACGTCTTAAGATCATGAACCTCCTCGATAGCACTCTTCTTGGAATCCCACTCTACTGTAAGAGTGCGGAGAATCTTATTGACGAGCTCCTCCTTGCTGAACTCCTTTCCAAGCCTCTTCATTTCATTAACAATGTTAATGAACCTGGTATTCGTGCTCTGAATACCGTCGCTGGCACCCATCGAGAATATCTCATACTCCTTCAGCATGAGATTGCTTTTAAACTCCTTGACCTTGTTGGTCCCCTCATAGGTAATCTCCAGCTTTTTCTAGATCTACTGTGCTATTTCACATCCTGAGACCCTGTTGAACTCAGTAAGATCTAACGCACAATGTAAGTAGTTAATCGTTGCGGCATTCTCTTTGAGAAGCCTTAGGTCAGCTTCGTCGTAGTCCTCTGGATCTACTGGCATACGCACACCGTTCCTCACTACGGTGGGAACTCTGGGACCAAGCTCAATTACGAGCCAGGCCAGCATGCTTTGAGACTGTATGAAATTTTTCATATAATTTTTTCAGAAAGTATAATAATTACCATCAAATAGAGGTGGTCTAGTAACAGACATTCCTTCTTTAAGAAGAACTGCCTGACCAGAACTGGAACCATAGTTGTTGTAAACCATTTATGGATCTTACTCAAAGACGATTAGTCTAAAAGTTGAGCAATAGCTCCGACACCACTTATTGGTCCGTAAACGAGCTTTTAACAACAGTAGAGGGGGGTGAATGCTTAAACTTGGCTACTTTTAGATTTTTTATGATTTATTTCAAGTTCAATTTTTATATGCGTGCTGAGTGCGATATAAAAATGAATAAACTGCTCAGCTTTGCTGGCACAGTTTATCTTCAATCTTTAGCTGAGTAAGACTTACTCAGCACAGATAGGATAACAAGCAGTATAATGAATGAGCTGATTACTGATCAAGCTAAATGCTTAAAGTTAGAACGTCAACACCTAAGATTTATCCTAGTTTGGCCCCCAGCCTACCTCCAGTCCCTGGATACCATCTTCGAGTTTCAATCCACTAGTGAGAGTTTCCTTCAATAGGCGGAGAAGCCTTTACAACGGGTAGACACGATTACAGAAAGTACCTTTCTTTCTAACTGCCACTCAACTCAGTTTGGGTACCCTTCCCAAACTAACACTCAGATTAATACAAGAATGCGAACTGAATTCAACTTATAGAAACGTTGAATCCTTACAATGCTAATCTAAGTAATTTCTCTCTATTACAAACAGATAAGACTTTTGATGTTTGCTGATTGCTTACGGTGGAATTTCTTTGGAAGCTAGAGTAAATTGCTCAGTGTTTTAGCTCTTAAGAAATTCGAGGTGATTCACCAAGTTTGAACGACTTCTCTAGTCTTCTATTTATACCTTGAAGCTCCAAGAAGTAGCCGTTGCAAACTTTACGAGATCGCTGATCTTCAATTTCTCATCTCTTCTAATCTTTCAAATCTTCCAAATCTTCCAGTTTTAGATAGATTCCAGGATGTTTAGAGATAAAATTTGAACGTTGAGGCATGATAAAATTCCGTTGAAAAATTCTCGTTTGTCTTCAAGCAATCTGGTTCTGAGAGAGACGGGCTACAACGCAACTTGGAGTCTTCCCGTTGGAAGACCTTGCTGACATTGGTAGAATTAAGCGGAGACAAAGAACACGTTATGTCAAATTAATCTTGAAAAGTAATGAAAATGCATTAAAAAGTGATTAGAACATCTAAGATGCATTAAATCTTTACAAAGTATTTAATCAAAATAATAGGAATTTGGTATGAAAGTAGTAGGAAACTAGTATGAAGAACAAAAAATATCAAAACTAGTAACAAAGTGGTAGAAACTGGTACGAAGAACAAGTTGTGTCAAATTAATCTTGAAAAGTAATGAAATGTATTAGAAAGTTATTAGAGTATGTAAGATAAATCTCTACAAAGTATTGAATCAAAATAGTAGGAATCTGGTATGAAACTGGTATGAAGAACAAAAATTATCAAAACTAGTAAGAAAGTGATAGGTAAGTGGTAGGAAACTAATATGAAGAACAAGTTGTAGTATAATGCGTTTTTTTACTATCTTTTCATGAAGACGTTATATATTGTATAAAGTTATATAATTTATCTATATAATTTTTCTCTCCTTTAAATTCATAACAGTATTGATTTCTCCATAAAAGTTATGGCATGAAGATCTTAAACCTGATATGAAAGCTTTTATACATGGCATAATAGTGTGTATGTTTACAACAAAATTCACTTTTAGTAAATTTTTTTGTCGTAGTCTTATACATAGTATAATGGTTGTATAATACTCATTTTGACTGTTTTTTCATGAAGACGTTTTACATGATATAAGAGTGGTATAATGTATTTTATATATTTTTTTAAAATACATTATACCACTCTTATACACTATGTAACACCTTCATGAAATTTTTTTAGGGTTAATTTCATCCATGGTACATCAACTATCATTGATTTCTCAATTTCATACATGAACTTTAATTTTGCTCAATATCATACATAAACTTGTAGGTGACCTCTTATTATAATACACATGACTTGATATTGCAAGTTAACAATAAATATTATCATTTTAACCATATTCAATTTAAAATATTGTCTCACTACACTTAAAATGTGATTCTAACTTTATAAATATATCATTTCTTTTTTATTTTTCTCAACGTAATTTTTCTTTTTGTTAAGCTAATTTTTTTTCTTTTATGTAATGGATTTTAAACAAACTAACCAGTATTTAGAATGTTATCTATCAAATCCATATCGATTCTTTTAATTTTATAAATTTGAAAAATTTTATTAATATTGAAAGTATTGTAGCACCTGAGTTTTGTACAGAAAACCGAACTATACAATATTCTTTTGAATATATTTCAAGACAGATAAATTTATTTTAAGTTCAGTAAATTCACTTCAAGTCCAATAAATCCAATTTAGTTCAAAATTATTTTTCAAGAAAAATATTAACTACATTATTATTAATAATTAATAATTTTAATAATTAAAAATAAAAATAATAATAG